>LTAE01009560.1:0-18370 GCA_001647135.1 Pontederia paniculata
TCACTTACAAATTTGTGATCATTCAAAACAATCTCGGGATCCTAGATTCAACAAAATGAATACATTAATAATTATAAAATATATTAGAATTATTTATTGAATAGTAAATTCATAATGTTCATTATTTACACAATAACTATAATTGGCTACGAAATTCGAATTGCGTGACAATTATATACCTTTGTTGCCACAAAAAGATATTATTGCGGTAATAGTTATAAATTTTGCAATCGTAAATATTGCAATCCTCGTGGTTATAGATGTATTAATACTCGTGAATATTGCAATCGTGACTATAAAATACATGTATAAATACAAATATGCAAATGTGATTATTAATTCTTGGCTACAAAACATATTTGCTGTAATGCAACATGAAAAAGTGACCCGATATAAATTTTCCATTGTTTATATTCCTACTAAAATCCACATTCAAATAATCTAAAGCATTAAGTATATCCACTTGATATCACAATATTAAATGTATGGTGCCTTTCATACATAAAAAAATCTTTTTAATTGCCTCCCAATGAGCCTGTCTAGAATAATTTTCAATTCTATTTACCAGGATTCCAATAAAAGCCAAATCAAGTTTCATACGAAGAATCTATACATCAAATTATCTACCACTTGTGTACTCGGTTCCTCCTAGAATTTTCCCCTATATTGGGATGACTTTTGTTAATACTTTTGCCAATCATATACAATGTAGGTGTTGAGTTGCAATTTTGCATCCAAAATCTCTTCAATATCTTATTTATATATTATTTTCGGCTTAAATTTTCTATCTAATATAATTTGAATGTCAAGTACATATGATGCTTCTATTATGTCTTTTTCAAATTCCTTGCTCAAATTTATTTTCATTTCATTGAACATTTTGGCACCATTTTAAGCAAGCAAGATATCCACGTATAATGATAATATAAAAAAAAATCTCACTATTCTTCATGTACACATAACATTCCAATTTGTTCAATTTGAACCCAAAATGGAACATCATCCTATGATACTTCTAAAATGTCTTTGTAAATTTATACGCCTTATTCTTTTGACTCTCAACATGAAAGCCTTCAAGTGGTTGTTATATACGCACACACACACGCACGCACGCACGCACACAGGCAAACAAACAAACACACACAGACAAACAAACAAACAAACACACACACACACATACATATTCACTCAATTCTCCATCGAAAAAGATAATATTAACATCCATTTAGAACAATTCCAAATCAATATATGTAACTATCGTCAAGATCATTATCGTGGATGAAAACTTAGCATTGACTTATTGAGTACAACCTTTGATGATCAATTATTCTTTATGTTTTATCAAGTGTACTATTCTTTCGACACTTTCACTTGAAATCTCATTTACATTATATGAATTTTCTACCTATCGACAAATCACATAGTGCCCATACACCATTCCAATCAGTTGAGAACAACATGGTGCCGATCATGATTTCAACTCACTAGAAGTCAATGCTTCTAAGTAAGAACTAGGATATGTAAAATATTTATATAACATTGCGGTCTAATAATGAAAACTCCACACTTATATAGATTTCAAATGTGTGAGTTTCATTCGGGACCTCTTGATGTCAGTTATAACTATGAAAATAATGAGTTCCTCCACTTCCTCCAAAGATTTTTCATTATTATGTA
Source organism: Pontederia paniculata (assembly GCA_001647135.1). Taxonomy (NCBI): domain Eukaryota; kingdom Viridiplantae; phylum Streptophyta; class Magnoliopsida; order Commelinales; family Pontederiaceae; genus Pontederia; species Pontederia paniculata. The sequence continues at coordinate 1,678 of LTAE01009560.1, forward strand.
TACTTCTATCTTCTATCTTGGACTTTTATCTAATATGTCTTATTCAACTTTGATTTGACTATTATCAATAACTATCAAAGACCCATTGTCCTCGTCACCATGCATTTCTTTCCTTTCATTCCCATGAAAAATTGCATATCGACTCATTATAACTTAATTTATAGTCTATCACTACAAAAAAGTTAATAATATAATTTGTGCAATGACCACCTAATAGGCTAAATCTTTGAAAAGAATAACTAAGCTGATAGAAGCCAAATATCGAGTGATGTCTTCTACTTCAGATCATGCTTGGGAAATGAAAATAGACTCGATCGAAAGCAAATACATGAATTATGAAGCAAAGAATGTTGTACTTTAAAGGAGGTGACGATTGGGGGTTGCCGTGATATCAATGTGACCTACAAAAATAATTCTATGGATTTTGTGCTTTGAATTGATGGATCAACAACTGCACACCATTATTGATATCTACCCTCACTTGCATCATTTACTTCGGTGATCATCACAACTCATTGATAACTCCAAGAGTCATTTCCACAATAACTATAACGATCACATCCTAACATTGGCGACCAAAGGTGTAACGACACATCTTATCACATGACAAAATGCATTCTTGGAGATGCTACAAATAAATACTTACATGACATAGACCTTGTCTTAAACATAAACTTTGAATGGTTAAAGAAGGAAATATAATTTATGTTGAGATAAAATTCAAAATAGAATAAAAATGAACATATAAATGTACATTTGTGGAAGTCTTAAAGAGATGATAAATTGTGTGTTCCACATCTCACTAATAAATTATATATTTCTAGTTAGTTTTCAAAATAGGAAGAAGACAATCTGATACACATCAAGGCAAAAAAAAAGAAACGGATTGTAGAGTCCATGTGCTCCAACATCACCAAGAGTATCCGATGCCACACACTCCTTTATCATCAATTGCTTATAAAATTAAATTGCAGGATATATCTCGTAAGCTATGAAGTTCAATAGGTGAACATATAAAAAAAATAAATAAGGAATATCATAACATATCGATACAAGGCATGATATAAGATGCACACTATGATCATGTTATGCATTAATCATGATAAATGAATAAAGATTCATCTAAAATCTGATGAATAGCAACTATATTGTCAGTCGTCATTAGATAGCATTAATGTTAGATCAATTATATTCATTATCATCATAATACATCAAGTAATCATATGATTAAAGAGTGAACAATACATCTTTTCATATTTTTGATACTACATAATACTTTACTTTCATTGCATCACTTAATTCATCATTTATTTTTGCACTTTTATTTATATTCAGTGTTACATTTAATGACTTCGGTGACTTGAAAAGATCGTTCATCATCAGGTTGGTGCGCATACCATGATAGTGCCCTCCTCAAGGGAATGATATTTGAGAATACTCTTTGTTAATGGAGGAGCAGTCCATGTAAAAGAAACAAAATAATTTTGCTGTAACTACACTATGGTGGATGCGATGCGTTCACTTTATGGGCTCCATTAATGACTCTTCTTATTATTGATGCCTTTGTTCTCCTATAAATTCTCCAACCCAATTTCCTCTAAAGGTGTTTAACGGATTGGATAGATGTCAAACAAGCTCGATCAATGGGATTTTGACTAGATATCGAATGGGCCCGATTGGTCCTCTAATTTATCGGACAAACATCGAACCACCAGATAAGCTTTTAGGCTTATCATCGGATAAGCTTTTAGGCTTATCCAACCCATTAAGGTCTATTAGATACTGACAGATGCGACGAGCTGAATAGGTTGTTAAGTAGTTTTTAATTTTATTTTTAAAATCCCTTATTAATAATTTTACTATACTTCTTCATTTTTTAATTACTTTTACTTTTCTTAGTTCTTTATAATTTTTTCTCTTCTCATTACATCAATAAAATAATACATTAATTAAACTATATCAATTTTCACACAATTTCGTAATATACTTTTAGTTTATTCTATCTTTTTTCTTATTCCTTTTTTTCTAGTTACATTGTTAATGAAACAAAGTATACTTCAAAAACGAGCAATTTATTTATATCTTTTTATATTATTGTCGAAGGACCAATATTCAAAGTAATTATATTTTATTATTAATAATAATATTTTATTAATTAACTAATTTATTTAATTGTATATATTATTTATATAAGATAAGGAGTGTGCAATGCTATAAATTATAATAGTCCACTTATCCTTATATTTTTATACAAACTTGTTAGTATGATCTATGAGCACGGATCCATACTAACATATTTATATATAACATGAGTAGAAATGAACCACTTTGTAATGTACAACTCTGTACACATATTTTACCTTTATTCATATAATAAATATTTAATTTTGTTAACGGCTGATCATGGGGCTGATGTATTTCGATCAAATATTTAATTGCGTCTGAGCTCAATAATTAATGGGACGAGGCTGAACCAAATCCGAACGGACTTGTCTTTTATCATAACAGGCCGCTGGTCGGACTGTCCGACCCGACCCGGCCCAACCCACTCCAGTACGTTATAGTTGCTCCTTTTCTACATCACTAACTCCGCTGGCGAGGTCCGCCATGGCGCCGCTGGAGAGTTCGACTCTGAATAATCCTCCAACGGATGAGAGGTCACGGGGCTTACGAGCGCCGTGGACGAGCCTGGACGGGAAGGTCGGTCACGTCAGGGGCGCGTCATCCGGCATCGACCGCGAGCTCTGCGTCCACCTCGCGCGGGCCGGACGCCGGATCGTCGCGGCGGTGCAAAGGACTGACAAGCTGAGATCGATCTCCGACGAGATAAATTGCGCAGGATCCTCGGAGCCGTCGGCCGCTGTCCGCTCCGCGGCCGTCGAACTCGATGTGACGGCCAACGAACCCGCCATTGAAGCCTCCGTGCGGAGGGCCTTGGGTGCGTTCCGTCGCGTCGATGCTTTTCTGAACAATGCGGGCGTACGAGGTAGCGTTTGAAATATCTGCACGATTTCTAGATTTTTTTTGTTTTTTTACATTTAAGCTAGTAAAAGTAAGTTTTTTCCGTAAAGATTTGGGCATCGGATTCTTTCGGCAACGTCTAAGAATTTAATAGTATTGATTGGGGGTTTGTTTGAAATTGCAGGGACGTGTTAAAAGAGATGGAACTTGTTATTTCCCTCATTTCATCCTGGAAGAATAATAGGCATTGTGATCATGATGTTGATAGTTAAAATCAAACTCTGTTTCTTTTGGATTACGCAAACCCTGTTTTAATCTTAGCTCTCTTTGATCGTAATTGAGGAAAGATTTTTTTACAGAAACCTGACTGTAGTTTAATTGGATTACTGTTCACAGAACAAGGAATTTGTAAAAAAATGCAATTTTTTTTTTCCTTTTACCATATGAGACCCGCTTTTGCGAAAACTTGTTTATCTAAAGTTATTAGTAATTTTAATTGGGAAAAGTGGATTTCATGATAATATTGGAGTTACTGTTCATGAATAATGAATTTCATTTTATTAAGAGGTTACACGAGTTTACTCAAAAGTGAGTTTACGCACTCCTTATGATTAATGTAAAACCAAAAGATTGAATTTTGTTTCTGAACTAACCTACTCAGATGTTTTTAGTTTTTTACTTCCGTGATACTAGGCATATATGGATGGTCAGTTGTGAATTGGATCATTGACTGATTGGAGATGTGAAAATAGCAAACGTAGGAATAAAAGAGAAGAAACAAAGAGTAAAGTTGCAAAAAAAAAGAATATCACCCTATGTATGGTGTTCTATAGATTTGTTTGATTGTTTCAATAGTTTAGATTACCATAATCATGACCTTTCTTTAATTACTCAGGATAAATAGCAGGTCAGTAGCTAATCTCCTGGATCTGTTTTTCCGAGTATAGGCTTCTTATATTTGACTGTATCAGGGAATGAAAAACAAGATAGTTTTTTTTTGGCACAAGTCAAAATTTCTTCTGCTCTCTCATAATCAGGCCCCCTGTAGCAGTTGTTAATGGTCCCATTTTATATTCGGACGATCCGGTTTTACTTTTTGTGTGTTTAATCCTTTGCCTGTACGCTTCATCAGATAGTAAAAAGCTACATGGACAACACGAATATGCTCTTGATAATTCTATGCTTTCTGAGTTATGATGATCATGTGCGGTCATGCAGGTAATGTGAATTCCACATTAGATTGGTCTGAGGCAGACTGGAATGACAACATTGGGACAAACTTAACTGGATTGTGGCTAGTTTCAAAGCATGTGTGCAGACTTATGTGTGATGCAAAACAGGGAGGTTCAATGATCAACTTTGCATCTATTGGTGGTATTGACCGTGGACTCTTGCCTGGAGGAATTGCTTACAATGCAACAAAAACAGATGTAAATGCTGTGACAAAGGATGCAAGATTCCTGAAGATTCCAACATGCAACCATTGCCACAGCAGCTTGCCGATCTATGTTTCAAGTCTTTTGTCTCTGAATCATGGTTTGAACAGGCCGAAAAATGTCTCATTTTCTGGTTCTCGCATTAGGATGCCGAAGCTATTCCATGATGGTCATTCAGGCAATCCAATTTCTCGTCCCAACAGGATTGATGCACAGAATGCTCTCTTTGATTATCTCCATGGCACTAGAAGCTTGCATTTCACTGATGCAGAGCATATCAGCAAGAATTCACCTATGTTCCTCCAAAGCCTCCTCTCACAATTTGAGAATGAGCAAGACATCGGTCGCTCGCTGACCAGATTCCTTCGTTATCATCCCATCAATGAGTTTGAGCCTTTCTTCGAAAGCTTAGGTTTAAAGCAGTCTGAAATGCATAAGTTTCTTCCTCGAAATATGATCTTCCTCAGTGATGATGATGTTTTGCTTCAAAATTACCATGTACTTTGCAATTATGGAGTTCCTCGCAGTATGATTGGTAAGATGTACAAGTATGGGACTGAGATGTTCAGATATACTTATGACATATTGTCTTCAAAGCTTCAAGCTTATGAGAAGTTAGGCCTCAGCAAACCAACCATCATAAAGCTGGTGACATGCTGTCCAACACTTTTAGTTGGTGATTTAAATATGGAATTTCTCCAGGTTCTGGAGAAGTTGAAGAACTTAGGGGTCGAACTGGATCTGATAAGAAGTTGTCTATCAGATAAGAGTATTTACAACTGGACTAGAATTCTTGAAATGCTTAGTTTTCTTGATCATATGGGTTGCAACAAGAAGAAACTTGCTTCCCTTATTATAAAGCATCCCGGATTTATCTTTGATGATTCTGGGAAGAAGATATATCTGTTGGTGGCTGTATTGTTCAAATTGGGTATTAAAATGAACACCATTTTGGTTCTGTTCATGCAATACCCTCACATTCTTTTAGGAAACTTCACAAAGAATTTGTGGCAGTCTGTACATTTCTTGGTTGAAATTGGCATGGAGACTGAGGATATTGCGAGGATTGTATCTTCCTATGCTCAAATTTTGGGGTCTTGTTCTTGTAAGCAAGTTGATACTGTATTGGAAAACTTAAATATATCTGCAGACGTACTATGTGACATCATAAAGATGGATCCTACTCAGTTCAGTAATTTGGTTTCAAGAAAAAGAGCTAGCATGCCAAGCATACCTAAAGTTGATGGAATTTTCCTTAAAGAAAAGACTGATTTCTTGTTAAGATTAGGGTTTGTTGAGAACTCAGATGAGATGTCAATGGCACTGAGCAAGTTCCGAGGCCGAGGCGACCAACTCCAGGAACGGTTTGATTGCATAGTAAATGCTGGTTTGGATTGTCACACAGTTGCGGAGATGGTAAAGTTGGCACCTCAAATACTAAATCAATCGTCTTCTGTAATTCAGGAGAAGATTGACTACCTTCTGAATCATCTTGGCTATCCCTTGGAATCACTTGTAGTTTTCCCATCATATTTGTGTTATAGCATGAAGAAGATAAAGCTTAGATTTTCGATGTACAATTGGCTCAAGGAGCAAGGAGTATTACTACCTACCAAAAACAAGAAAATGCTTACGTCGACGCTGGCCTTGAGTACTATACTTGCATGCTCAGAAGCAAGATTTGTGAAGTATGTCGTAGATGTACATCCTGATGGGCCTCAAGTGTGGCATAGATTGAAGGAATCACAGTCCTTGAACCAGGAAGGTTTTGCTCTTGTTCTTCCTCAACTGAAAGTACTTTAGGCTGGTTTCTATTTAACGAACTGTTGGTTTGAATTGTTAATAATAACTAGATGAGTTCCTACAAAGAAAGATAATAACTAGATGTGATTATAGCTTGAAAGAGTATTAGGGCATAAAGAATTTCTTTCAGATATTAGTTCCTCCAACAATGTATGTGGATTAAACTTGTTTTGAAAAAGACGTTCTGCTAAACTGCTCAAGAGCTAAAAATTGCTACTGAGACAGTATTATTTTTTCTTTATAGTATATTTTGATCTTTACTTGTAGATTTCAACAAATAAGTCATTTAGTATTTACATATGCTGCAATTACATGTTCAACAATTGTTGTATTACAACCTTCTTAGGGCAAGTTACTATTGTTGCCAAGGAAAATTATTTTTGAAGAAAACTCTATTTTCCTGTTTGACACCGAAAAAAATGAATCAACAAAAATTTCATCAAAAAGTTAAATACAATTTTGGAGAAAATATTATCCTTTTTTGCCCTAACTTTTTTTTTATGTTACAGTATATTATACTCCTGTCAAAAACTAGAACCGGAAAATGATTAAAACTAGTGTCGCAAAAAAGAGAATAAAGGAATCCCTTGTAAAGTGGCACCGGTGACACCAGCAATGATGAAAATGTTGCCCGTGACATACTCAAATGAATCATTTATCAGGTGGCAGAAGAGTGATGACAACGCTGGATCAATGGTGTCGTATGTTCTTAACGGCACAGTTCTCTCAGCCACCACCCTGTTCAACCATTCTCTCTTCATAAGACCCATAGATATCTCCGAAGCAAACAAACCAGGTGCGCTATTGAGTTCACCCTTATATTGTATTTCCCATCTCCAAGGACATGTCTGTTCCAAAATTAATAATTCATCATCTTTGCAGATCACTATGAAACTTTTTTGTTCCTTTTATTTTTTGGTCCAATCACTACGAAACTTTGACCAAAGAAATCGTACTTCCATCAGGTAAGACATTGAAATCATTGTTTGATTATGTGAGAAAAAAAAAATATATATATATATATCATAAAATATACTTTAGGGAAAAGAGGATAATATTTTCTCCAAAATTGTTTTCAAGTCTTTGATGAAACTATTGTTGATCTATTTTTTGTGTCAAACAGGAAAATAGAGTTTTCTTAAAAAATAATTTTCCTCAATGACAATGGGTAACTTCCGCTAAGAAGGTTGTAATACAACAAATGTTGAACATGTAGTGGCAGCATATGTAAAGATTAAATGACTTATTTGTTGAGATCTACAAGTAAAGGTCAAAATATAGTATAAAGATAAAATGAAAGAAGATATTGTCTAAGTAGCAGCACAGAGGGTATTGGAGCTGGTTGGGCATGTACATTCTTAACTTTCGTATGAGAGTGAGATATTCCTCATTAGAAGTGATGTAATGATATGGTCAAGTTGAAATAAAGTTATTGCCAGATAGTGCCTTGTGATGTACTTTTGGATATTTTTGCTTCACAAAAGTTTTTGTACTTCTCATCTGAATTCATAAGTTTTGCTTGATTGATATCAATTGTTTTGATTTGTTTTCTTGCATTTTGTAGTTCTCTTGTGTGATTCTGATATTTTCTATCTTTTGCTGCTGTTACAGGGCCGTCTGACAGTATGCAATCTTGCTTGTGATAGCTTAAGTAGTTCATCTCTCAGCACTGATGTTGCACAGAGGAAATTTATATCGGAGGCCTCTCTCCAGAAATAACAAGTGAAACACTGCTTGCTTTCTTTGGAAGGCATGGATAGAATGAAGAAGGCTCTGTTGCGTATGATAAAGAGACTAAAACAACAAGGTTTGCCATGTTGTATATTTTGCTTTGCTTTGTTATTAACTTGTGGTGACAGATGTTTTCCTTGTCAACAGAAGTTTTGGCTTTGTTACATATTAGACTGTTGAAGCTGCAAAGAAAGCCGTAGACAATCCAAATAAAACTCTTGGGGTTAGTAGAAACATATTGATTTTTCTAAAAAATATCTAGTAGTTCCTGTTAAAAGGCTCCGCATATCTGATATCCTAGAAAGTAGCTAACTCATAATTATGTCGGCAAACCTTCTATAATTGGAGAGTTTGTTTAATCTTAGGACTTCACATTTGTGTTTGCAGGGAAGAAACATTACTGTGAATCTCACAGACACCGAATAGCAAAGTGATGCACGCACAATTACCAGCAGTGATGCTTCCAGTTACTATACCAGTTCAAGTTGGGTATATGCAACCTGTGAAGACACAGCTTGGAAGTCCAGGTGCTGTTGGTTATGTTCCACCGCCAGCAGCGGCATGCACCACTCCATATCCATATTCCCCGGGAACTTTGACTGCCAGTATTATGTTCCTAAGCAGCTGCTCTTCTTTGCCATCAAGTTAAGCCAAAACATCTTACTGAGTCTTATAACTGAGTTACAACGGGACTTGGGAGATCAAGCAACAGAGTGTTTCACCATTTTGTTTGGTTTTGATGTTATCTGGAACATTTTTGTAGTTAAAAATCTTTCTGAAAGTGCACTCTCATCAGAGTGCTAGATGTGTATTATTGCTTACAGTGTAGACGCGGTAAAATAATGAATTATTTATGTTGCACCATTTTGTTTCATCCATACTAAACAGCCCAAAGTCTGCTTCTCGAGCATGCTTATCATAACAAGGCATTGGTAGCTGAAATTTTCTTTTACGGTGCCGTAAAGTATGTGATGCTACTCCAACTGGAATTTTCAGGAGAATTATAAGTTATGGAGCAGAGCCCCTAAAAAAATTATCCCGATCAATTGAAAATTACGCTCATTCTTTGTGAGAATGTTTAATGTAGGATGAAACAAAAAGAGAAAGAAAAAAAAGGAAAATATAGAGTTGATGACTAAGTTCTATTAACAACATGGTATAATGCTATTTGATTGAAAATATGTTATGGAAGAAAATAATTTTCCAAAATCAACTCTATATGGATTTATTTCTATTTCTAGATTCTATATAATTTTCCAAAATCAACCCAAGAGTAATTTCCGAGCATTTCATACGATACTAGTTTTTATTTCTATTTCTAGACTGATAACTTATAATTTTAGCAATTGCTATCAAATTTTGGTTATTTGATTTGGTTTATTTAATTGTATATAAAGATAAGTTAAGATTGCTTGATACTTAAGTCTATGTTTAAATTATTGTTGTTATTACATGATTTTGTACTAAAGTCCATATTTCTTTTAGTTTGTTGGCTTTGTTGACCTAGTGGGATAAGGCTTTGTTGTTGTTGTTGTTGTTGGCTAACTAGCTTTACAATGGATATGGATTCAAATCAAGTAAATGGTGATGACGAATTGATGGAACACATCTGATTATCAAACAGAAGAGTGTTAATGTCTTCATAACACCTATGAAAATAGGGTTGAACAAAAGATTAACTAGGAGATGCAAGTTGAAGATGACCTTGTGAAGTCTTATGATATCACAAAATCATTTGTTGGCGTGCTATTTGATATTGATGATGAAGCATACAATCACTACACTATGAATGCTAGGTTAGTGGGAGTGTAGATAACAGGAGAAGTTATAAACAAAAAAAAAAAGTTTGTTCAAAAGAAGGCTATAAAAAATTAAAATGAATAATGAGAAATGTAACAAAACAAAGAAGATAAATAAGGGATGATTGTATTGCCCATTTATATGTTGGTGCAAGAAAAGATGGAAAATGAAAAGTACAACAATTTAAAGAAGAACACTCCCATACTTTGACAACTCCTTCGAAAATAGAAAGATTGCATTCTCACAAGAAATTTTCAACGGCTTCCAAAGATATCACTACACTACATTACTATGGCATGAGACCATTAAATATAGCTAAAATGCTTCAATTTCCTAGTGAGCCATTGATCACAAGTCAAAATTGCATAGATCATTTGAAAAGAAGAAGAAAAAACAATATCAGTACAGAATGCCTCAATGTCATTTCTTATTTGCAAAATAAGATAAGTGATGACCAAGGGTCTTTTTCATAGATGGAAACTTGATGGAGATGGTACTATGATGACTTTTTTCTGGGTAGATCGTAGGTCAAAGGATAGTTATATGACCTTTGGCGATGTTGTGGCATTTGACACAACATATAGGACAAACAATATGAGAATGTCATTTTCACCTTTTACATAAATTAATCATCATAGAATGTCTTGCTTATTTGATTGTGCATCATTAACCGAAGAGACAAAAGAGACATTCATTTGGTTGTTCGAAAAATGGTTAGAATGTATGCATGGCAAGCATCCTACATACGTTATCACACATCAAGATATTGCTATAGGTAACGCCATCCGCAAAGTTTTGCCATTCATATGGCATGTATATTGCATTTGTCATATTAAAAGGAAAGCAATGTGTAATCTTCGAAATTTGTATGCACAAAATTCAATGAAGATTATGATGTATGGCTAAAGGAAACAAGTACAAATGAATTCAAAGAAAGATGACTTTTATTGATGCAAAAGTTTCATATAACAAATGGTCGTTGGTTAAAGACCATGTACAACAAGCGTCAACATTGGATATCGCTATATTTCAAAGACGTTTTTTTTGCAGGTATGCACACTACTCAAAGGGCTGAAAGTATTAATGTTTTTATTGTCGTAAATGCATATACATCATTATCGATCTTTGTACAATAACATGATAAAGCAGTTCAGAGTCATCGAGAAGTCGAAGAATGAGAAGATTTTAACACTATGAATTCCAAGGCTATTTAATTAGTGATAATTCATTAGAGAAACATGGATGAAAGATATACACAAAAATAACTTTTGCAAATTCTAAGAACAAATGAAGGATTGCTTACCTTTATATAACATGAAAATTGACAGTTAGCATGCAACGATTCGCTCATGAAATGCTCGGAAATTACTCGCTAAAAAAATCTGCGAGCAATTTGCAGCCAAATATCGAGGAAATGTTTGCTCGATAAGTATTGCTCGTTAGCGAGGAAAATATTTACTCGCTAAATACTCGGCAATTGCCCATTGTCTACCCACAATTTGCTCGTCGAGTTGTCCCAAAAAGCTGATTTTTTATAAAATAAAAAACAATTTGTCGGGCTTTTGCTCACTTTTTTACTCGCCAATTGTTCGCCAATTGCTCGCTATATTGCCCATTGTTTGCTCGTCGCTAATTATTTGCTAATTCACTCGCTAGTTTATTCGTTATTACGAGAAATTCTATCATACTTTACGCAATATTGACTTGCTAATTGCTCGGAATTTGTTCGCTCGCTATGAATGCAATATTTCTAAGCTCAATCTAAGCTCTCAATTGATTACCGTAGGTGCACAACTCTTATCAATCTTTCAATGAGGTTTCAACTAATCCATTTAACATGTCTAGATTGACTATGTATTAAAATATGTTGCCGATGATTCACTACCTGATCATAGCAAGTTGAGAAATATCCAATATCAACAATGATGAATAATAAAAAATCAAGTTACTAATCAGTCGAAAATCATTGAATGATTGAAAATTAACAATGAAAAAATTAACTAGTTGTGAACCAATATTTGATAGCGATGCATTGCGTATCTACGATGAATCAAGATCTTGCACAACTATCACACAAGCTAGGAGTATTATAAGTTATTCTTCATTTTGTCACAGCCACCACCACCTATGGACGAGTTCAATTGTATTTTTATTTACTTTTAACTACATCTTTTTCTTTTTATTTCATCATTGTTGTATCACATCCCTAGCTAAGGACAGTGTTTAGTCCAAATTTGGGGAAGTTTGCATTTCATGCATTTCTTTTGTTTAGTGTGATGCATCACATGTTTAGTCGCATTCTGTTATCGTTTGTATGCATTCGTGCTTAGCTTGAAGAAATTTTGGAAAAATCCAAAAATATCAATTTCATCTACTAGCCCATTTTTAATTTCTAACTTTACTTAAGTATATATTTTGTAGCTATCTTGTATGATCTATAAAATTAGAATGCTATTCTTTTAAATGTGAATCACAAGTATATGTGTTTAATTCTTGAACCTTGTGGGATAAGGCTATGAATCCTTAGACTATAATTCATTTTCAACTTTATTGCATTTGAGCCTAGATTATTGCAGTTTTTATTGAATGTTTAAGTATATATTGAGCTTATAGAAACTTGAAAAAAAATCTAAATTGAAAAAATATGAACAAAAGAGAAAAGTGCAAAGCTCTGAAAAATATATAGTATGCAAAAATGGGTACTTATGTGTTATCCAGAACCTATGTGAATTCAGACAAGTAAGCTCGAGGGGTGCCTTAACACCTATTGTGCTAATGCCATTTGGTTTGAGAGTCATCAATTGAAAGCCCTCTACATGGATCACTTTGTGCAAATTGAAGAAGCACATAAGTGCTAACTCAACTATCTAATTAAACCTTTCATTCAGATCTTGAGAATTTCGAGCGAGTACAACCATAGGGGACTCTTAAATTATGGTGGCGTAACGTTGCTTGAGATCCATCAACTGAAAGCCCGCTACATGAACTTCCTCGTGCAACCCTAATTGAAATTTAGAAATCATAAAATTACAAATTATAGTAATATTTTTTATATCATTTCTAGTCTTATTTTCTCACCATCACATGCATCATTTTGACTATCATTTCACTTCATTTTAGTTTTCAAAGTCAGAGTCTGCATCATGTCATGTATTTTGATGTCCAAGACACATGGCAGCGCGATAGAGAAAGACCACAACAATCTGAGGTGAAGTCAGAGGTAAATAATAGAAAAAACACGATTGTGACAGGCGTTCAACGCCCGTGACCGCAAGCAACACAATTTCAAGATTTTTCATAGATAGTGAAAACCAATTTCACGATCGTGAAAATGATGACAAAACATTCAACTATGAGATGCATAAGTTACGACAGCGCAAAGCAATTTCACAGGCTGTGAAATCCTTTTCACAGCCTTGAGCACATCTAAGCAAGAGAATGAATATATTCACCATGGTAATGAAAGCATGATGATGGTCGTGACTAAAGGTGTACATATGATTACGACCATGATAGATAACTAACATGCCGTCACATCTTGACGCATAACAAAGTTTATATACGATTACGACTGTGACATCTGAGACATGGGCTTGTGAAGAACATGGAGATTTAAGATCAACTTATGGTCACGGCTGCAAATCCTAGTTTCGTGGGTCGTGACATGAGGTCGGTACAAAAGAGTATACACGGTCACGACCGTGACAACCTATCACGGCCTGTGACATTTCTCGGGATTAAGTTGATTTTACGTTTTTAAAGCCATTTAAAGTTATCTTCTTGAGATTTTTAAAGTCATTTTTATGCATGTGTTTCCTTTGAAGCCTTACTTTATTCCAGTCCTTTGGAAGCCCTTTATAAATGTCTTCTAATATGACCATTGCTTTCTTCTTGGCAAAAAAATAATTGTTGTAATTTTTTTTCAAATATACCCCTTCACTATTTGGGTCATAATTCTTCGCACAAATGTCCAAACGAGTCGCTCACAAGAATACAAATAATATGCTCTCTTATAATTTCTCTTTTAAAATTTCACTCAAGAATAAAAGAGAAAAGAGAATATTTAACAATTTTTCTCAAGAAACTTCTAAACTTGATTTTTGTTTGATGCTTGTTTTTCCTTTGATGCCTTACTTTATTCTAGTCCTTTGGAAGCTCTTTTATAAGTATATTATATCAATATGACCGTTGTCTTCTTCTTGACCAAAAAACTAGCCGTTATAACTTTTTTAAATATACCCCTTCATTATTTTGGTCATAACTCCTCGCACAAATATCAAAATGAGTTTCTCATAAGAATACAAATAATATGCTCTCTTACAATATCTCTTTTACAATTTCATATTGATGCGTGCTAAATTAGTCACGTTTTTTTTATAGCATATTTGGTCCAAATTTCACTCATTTCTACATCGCATACATCATTTTATATACTTTTTTATATTTATTTATTTTAAGATAGAAAACTATCAAATTTGTTGAATTTTATTATCTAGGATGCAAGAGGTTGAAGAGACTAAAAAATGACACTTAAATCGGAGTTAAAACGAGCCGGAATCGCAATTTTAAGTTGGACGACTATCAGTCACGGTCGTGACAAAAAAGTCACGGGCCCGTGACAAACTAAAATTGTCCAAAATGTCTTCTAATATGACCATTGCTTTCTTCTTGGCAAAAAATTAGTTGTTGTAATTTTTTTTCAAATATACCCCATCACTATTTGGGTCATAATTCTTCGCACAGATGTCCAAACGAGTCTCTCACAAGAATACAAATAATATGCTCTCTTATAATTTCTCTTTTAAAATTTCACTCAAGAATAGGAGAGAAAAGAGAATATTCAACAATTTTTCTCAAGAAACTTCTAAACTTGATTTTTGTTTTATGCTTGTTTTTCCTTTGATGCCTTACTTTATTCTAGTCCTTTGGAAGATCTTTTATAAGTATATTATATCAATATGACCGTTGTTTTCTTCTTGACAAAAAAACTAGCCCTTATAACTTTTTTTTAAATATACCCCTTCATTATTTTGGTCATAACTCCTCGCACAGATATCAAAATGAGTCTCTCATAAGAATACAAATAATATGCTCTCTTACAATATCTCTTTTACACTTTCACATTGATGCGTGCTAAATTAGTCACGTTTTTTTTATAGCATATTTGGTCCAAATTTCACTCATTTCTACATCGCATGCATCATTTTATGTACTTCTTTATATTTATTTATTTTAAGATAGAAAACTATCCAATTAGTTGAATTTTATTATCTAGGATGCAAGAGGACGAAGAGACTAAAAATGACACTTAAATCGGAGTTAAAACGAGCTGGAATCGCAATTTTAAGTTGGACGGCTATCGGTCACGGTCGTGACAAAATAGTCACGGGCCCGTGACAAATTAAAATTGTCCAAAATGCCGTTCACGTCCAGAACTTGTCTATCACGGCCATGGGATTTTCCAGCCTTTATCACGGCCATGACATGAAATTCACGACCCATGACAACTCCATAACTCAAATTTACCTTCGGTCACGATCGTGACAACCCAATCACGACCCGTGACAACTCCAAAAGCCATTTTCAGGGTGTCACGACCAGTGACAACTCTCAAATGTGTTTTTTTCTCACGTTTGTTCGATCACGACCGTGACAAGTCTATCACGGGCCATGACAATTCGCAGGAAAAGTTACTTTTGCAATTTTGAGTCCGTTTTAAGTGGTTTTTCAACAGTTCTGATCTCAATTTGAACCTGATCTTCTCTCAAACAAAGTTTATCAAGTCAAGGACTCTTCTAGCCTATAAATAATCCTAAAAGCCTCTATTAAAGGGGAGCCATCAATTGATCCATCCATTATTCATCTATCAAAGAATTGGAGAAAGATTTTGAAGAGAAATTTGTGAGAGACAAAGAGCCTGGAGCCAAGCCTATGCCAAGAGAAGAAGAATTTCTAGAGATTCTGTGAAGATGATCATCATCCCATTGGTTTGATCTATATTTTGTAACCTTCTCTTCTTAGTTTTTTTTGGGTGAACTCCATTGTAATTTGTTAATAAATCTTTTCTGGAGAATTATTATAAATCTTTATTTCGAAGGATGAACTCCCACTTATTATTTTAGTTTATGTTTTGGGAGATTTTTATTGTAAGGAAAAAACCTGATGAACCCTAGTGTTAATTAGTTTTAGTTTTTCAATCTTTTATGTGTGTGTGCATGTTGGTCTTAATGCTCTTTATGATTTTTGATTTCTAATTGATTTGTGAATTATAAGTCGAAGCAAAGCATACTACATCATATATGTGAGGTAGGTAGCATCCTAGAGAGGAATATCATATGTGTGAGGCATGTGAGATTAGCATCTTGGAGAGGAATAATCCATAGTCTAGGAACTCCATCATAATACATCTCAATATCCAATTAAGTTAAATTATCATCCTGGAGAGGAACAATCAAGTCTCTTAGATTTAAGATAGGTGGTTCATTCTCGAGAGGAAGCCTAAGAAAATTCTAATCCTAATAAGAATTGATAAAATTGAATTTTGATTAAAGTTTGTGATAAAATCTGATATATCTTTACTTATCTTTATTTATCTTTGTCTAGTGCTTGGGTCATCATAATTTTTGAAATTATCTTGAATTTTATCTGTTTAATCCTATCTTATCTTTTAGAAAAGTCATTTCATTCAAACCAATGTACCTCTCTTATTAGTTGGTGGGACTATATTGGGATAAGAATATAATCCCTGTGAGAACGATGCTCAACTCACCTTGAACTATTACTTGATCATGGCTGGTGGTCTTGCTACCAATTGTTTAGTCCATATTAGGACGCATCAAGAGTTTTTGTAATCATTTTTCGAGGACAAATATATCACATTACCTAGACATAAAAAATGTCATATTATAAAATATTTTGTAGGATCTGGTGTAGGATCTCGATGGCACCAAGAGAGGGAGGGG
>LTAE01009561.1:0-18369 GCA_001647135.1 Pontederia paniculata
CCTACCCTTAGGAAATACTTCCCTGATTTGCATCGACCCATAGTTTTTTTTCATCTTTTTAGTTTTTATAGTTTCATAAACCTAAAATACCAAAAACTTATTTTATCATTTATTTCTGAAATCAGATTCTTGTTATCACTGATACTCTTACTTAGCTACTTTCCTCTTAGTTCCTAATTTATCATTTAGTTGTAGTTTCCCTATTTTTAGTTAGCCCACTTTTGCTAGTTAGTTAATTCTGTTAGATTAGTTTTTAAGTTTCAATTTACCGTGGATACGATACCCGAGGTAAGCTACTCGACCTGTGCACTTGCAGATTTGAGGAAGCTAAGGGTTAAAACTTGGTTATCATAATTCATATTCACACACAATTCATCACACAAACCCATAACACTATAATCTTCACATCACCAGGCACAGAAAACAGAATTGCAGATGCATTGTCAAGACAACATATTTCAGAAGCCACTTTCTGTGGTATCGCAATGCTTGTCTTCCATTTGATTGATGATGTTATTCGAGAATATCAGTCAGATGATCAGTTGAGACAGTTGGTGCGACAAAAAGAGGAGGACTGAGAATAATTACCGGAATTAACTATCCGAAATGGTCTACTATACAGGGGAACTCGGTTGTTTCTATTACCTAATTCTTCTTTAATTCCTAGTTACTCAAGGAATTTCATGAGACACCTATCAGAGGTCATTTGGGGGTCTTAAAGACTTACAAGCGTCTCAGTGCTGAATTTGTTTGGGAGGGAATGAAGAAGGCAGTTGAAGATTATGTGCGGAGTTGTCAGATATGTCAGCAAGTCAAGTATTCGACTGCTTCAATATCTGGTCTATTGCAGCCACTACCTATTCCTGACCGTGTGTGGGAAGATGTCTCCATGGACTTTGTGACTTCACTTCCTAATTCTGGTGGATTAATAGTTGTTTTTGTGGTTGTTGATCGACTTATGAAATATTATCATTTTGGAGCACTGCCTACACATTATACTGCTCACAAGGTAGCACGTCTTTCTGTGGACATGGTTATCAAACTACATGGATTTCCGAGGAGTATTGTTTCTGATAGAGATACTGTCTTTTTAAGTTCTTTTTGGAAGGAATTATTTTGTCTCAGTGGAACCACACTCTGTATGAGTTCGGCTTATCCTCCGCAGACTGATGGTCAGACTAAGGTAGCCAACTGATGTATGCAACAATATCTCAGATGTTTTGTGATGGATAGGCCGTCGACTTGGGTTAAGTATTTGTCTTGGGCCGAATTTTCTTTTAATACTTCCTATCACTCTAGTTCGAAATTTACTCCATTTGAACTTGTGTATGGTCGGAAACCGCATACTATTCCAGCTTATATCAGAGATCAATCTCAGGTGGAGGCTATTGATTCTGAACTATTCGGCAGAGATGAGGTATTACATCTTTTAAAGGTCAATTTGAATCGAGCTCAACATCGCATGAAAACTATAGTTGATAACCACTGACAGGACAAGGAGTTTGCAGTTGGAGATATAGTTTTTGTCAAACTCCAACCTTACAAACAGACCTCATTGCTTCATCGGGGTTCCCATAAGCTATCTCCTAAATTCTATGGTCCATTTCCGATTCACAAGCGGATAGGGACCGTTGCCTATGAGTTGGTTTTGCCTTCTACTTCTAAGATTCATCCTGTGTTTCATGTCTCTAAGTTGAAGAAGGCTCATGGAATGAGCGATATTCGGGTATCTTTGCCTGAGTTGTCTATTGAGAAAGATCCTATTGTTTCTCCTATGGTTATTATAGCTACCCGAGCGATTAAACGTCAAGGTTATTTTGTTTCACATGTTTTGGTCCAGTGGTCGGGTAAAGACCCTGCGGACGCAACCTGGGAAAATATGAAGAGTTTTAGAGCTACATATCCTACTTTTAACATCAAGGACGATGTTGCGTTTCAAACATAGGGGAAAATGTTATGTCTCAAAACTGCACAGATACGAAAATAGATGAAAACACAGAAGAAGACTCAGAAACACAGTTGGAAGCATAGCTGGAAAACGAAATAAACATAGTAGAGAAAACCGAGCTGGAAAACGAAGAAAACGTAGAAGAGGAAATAGTGGAAGATGTAGAAGATGAAGCATGAGAGAGCAAGACGGAGAAGAAGAAGTAACCAGAGAAGAAAACCGAGAAACAAGCGTAAGAAGACAACGAAGAAAATCTAAGTACTTTGATGAGTTCGTGATGTAAGAAGGGAAATAGGAGTAGAGTCGCGTAAAACCGCGACTTATAAATAAAGAAGGGTGTAAAAAGAAAAGACTTATCTGAAAAATAAAATAGTCCAGTTCTTGAAGCCTTCGGAAGCTCGAATCCGGCCTCCTGCTTTCTTCTTCACTTGTCCTCTTGGTTCCATCTTCTCTCTTTCAGTCTTTGTATCTCTGCCGCCATGAGTTCCTTCCAAGCAGCACGTCGGAGACGACGACGGCGAAGCTTCTGCGTTGAGCACATCTCAAGCAGCACGACGTGGTAGACAACAGCGGCTCTTTGCACGACGAATCCTAATCTGCACATAGCAAAGAGAGAAGAAAATGGTGGAGAGAGAAAATACACGACCGCTCTTTATATTTTCAGACGGTAGAGTGCTCGAAGTAGAGCCTTGACGCGCGTGTACGAGTTGGGCTGCTGAAGATTGGGCTTGCACAGTCAGCAACTTTTAGCAATTATTGCGAGAAAATTATAATAAATATTTGTAAGTGGCTTCCTGGCGTATCATTGTGACTGCCAGGTACTCTATTCTCTCCCCCATGGTGCCACCATAAAAATATTTTCTTTATTTCTTATGTTTTATTGATTTACAGCGTTCACGTTGTCTTGAGTTTCAATTTTACTCTATTTTATTTTGTGACGATATAATCTGTTCTTTTTTAATAGCCGATGTGATTAACGCATCACTGTTCCTCTCTCCTTCGTATTAGGATAAACAGAACGAATAAATAAATAATAAGGGGACGCTACATCTCGTTGGCAACATTTCTTTAATTATTGATATTATTATTATTATTGCGATTATTATATTATTATTTATTCTAACAAGTATGAGAAAAATATCTCGACGGGTTATTTACATTATCATTTGAGTTAAGAAGAGAGTGTTTGTAAAGATAATAAAAGATGAAGTTTGCTCTGGATGAGTTGATAGAAGAAATATAATTAGAAGATAATTGTGTGCTATAAATGGGTAGACGAAAAGAATAATAAAAAAGTATACTTTTTTAAATTTACTTTTAGGTGATATAAATGAATGTGAATATGTGCACGTCACTTGCAAAAATTTGAAAGATGAAAGACCATTAAATAAAATAATAAAATTAGAGAATTGAGTTGAGAAATTGATACAGTTGAAGAATATTGTACAGATTTACTCTTTATTAAATCATTGTAATGTGGAAAAAAAATGTGGCATAACTTTAACACTTCAATTTCAGAATCGAATTAGTATCGACATTTTGAATATTAATATTATCATATGATCATATGAGGTGATCCGTGATCGTGAACGTTTATTAATGTAAGTCTTGTCGTCGGAAAAAAGCTAAGTAATGTTGTATTCCCTAACTTATTTGTATTAATAACACTTTAAATTTTAACTTTCAAATAAACTTACATAACTCAATCTCAACATAGCATCTCAAACAATCCCCTATCTGTTTTAGATGGAGTTTCTCTGCACATACAACAAGCCCGTGGAAGAATCAAAGAGATTTCATTAGCTTCGAAACTAGACAACCATGATATTTCTATTTTAAAAATAAGGAATATGTGGAGCAGATTCAACTCCACATATACCTTCTATTTTTTTTAATTTATCCCCACACTATCTATAATTATTAAATTTGATTAATTTATATTATTTCGAATTGAACATATGACTACAATAAGTAAATTGAGAAATTTTTGTATTTAAAAGATCAAATTTGATAGTTCCTTATTTTTTATTATTATTTTATCTAAATTTTCCTTGTATTTAGTATATTATATTAATATATCATGCCTTATTTTATTTTATATAATTTTTTTGTGATCATTTAATGATATAACTCAATTAAAAATAATTTTCGATAGATCTTACGTCCTCATATTGAAATAAGTTCTTATTTTCAACTATCACTTACTGTCTTAAGTTGAGAAAACAAAACTTTTTAAACTTTTTATTTAATTTTTTCTGTTAATTGTTTACATTTACTAAGTTGCTGTGTACCCTCAATTACTATTTTTTAAAATACACTTGAAGGGAAAAGAAGCAAAAGAAGATTTAAGAAATTTCCATTCTGAAAATGATTAGTTTGAATAAAAGAAAATAAGAATTTAATAAAAAGTTGAAGGAAGTAAAGTGGTGAAAATTTTAAAGATCCATGTAATGAAAGAATAAAATAATTTATAGTTCACTTCAATTAAAAGTTTACCATGTTTATCCGACCTGTAAAATCCGTTTCCTTCGTTTGTTAACTACACTGTTTCTTATTTTTCAGATTAGTATCTGACTAATTTTTAGTTTTCCATATTTTTAAGGTTTTAAATTTGAAATTTTAATTTCAATATTTAATTTAATTCGCTTGCTAACTAACTTTTATTTCTTTCAATCATTACCGGGATATTTGTAGCAGCAAAACTGTGGTTTATAAAGGAGTGACCGCATAAAGCCACACGACAGTTCCAATTTGCTGGAAAATGGTGGCCAAAGCAGGCAACAGGGCGTGCGCCATGAGCATTACCTTTCCCCTTCTCCTTCCTCTCCTGCTGCCCTTCCTCCTGCTGCCGTTCGCGTCATCCGAGTCTTCTTCTTATGGCGCCGACATCGCCAGCGAGGAGGTGGTGCGGAGGCTGGAGAGCAAGCGGGCTCCGGCGGCCGTCCAGGAGGCCGCGGCCCAAGGGGTCCTCCGGAGGATTCTCCCTACCCACGTCTCCAGCTTTCGCTTCCAGATTGCTTCCCAGGTCCGGATTCGTGCAAGATTGCTTTTTTTTTTCTTGCTTCATTTATGGGGTTGAATTGTTCACTTCACCTTGTTCCTTTGCCTCCTTTCTGCAGGGCCTTTGCAAGCGATTCGGTTGCTTCCGACTTAGCAGCATCAATGGTTCTGGCGGCGACGGGCCGGAAATTCTGTGAGTAGCATCATTACTTGCTTTATATCTGTTGTCATTCTCGAAGTTTCAAGAAGTCATTCACCAACCATGATCCATTCCCTAATTTTATTCTCTTATTCTGTCTTTTAATTTTGATTAAACACGCCTCATTTCACGTCACATTCACAGTGAACATCTGAAATGACTATAAATTGCGTGAAATTTCTATTTTTACACTAATGGCAGCATATTTCCCACCATCAATTGTGACTACCCATCCGCCACTGGCAAATGCTCTTGCCAGCTCCCATGTGAGGGTTTGGTGATCTGTTCCAGACAGACTATGTGCAACATCGGCATTGTGGCAGTGACGAGCTCTGCTGAGGCCATGATCTGTCAAGCCCTTGTGCTAGAGATGCTAGGTGTGGTGTGGATTCAAGCAGAGTCAGGCCTGACCTAGACTCTGGTTCGGCTTGACTCGCTGGACTTAAATTCAACCTTGATTAGTTAACAGTCATTATTACTTGAATCTCCCTAAAGAACATTTTGTACTTCTTGAAAAATTTTATAATAAAGGTCTAGATTTAACTATATATCCAAATAATGTCTACTTTCTAGTGTTTTATAAGAAAAAGTAAATTTCATTTAGAAAACAACACATGGCCTTTAGCATTTTTTTACTTTAGAATTATATATTTAATATTTTTAATGCGTAAAATGATGGGCATTGGATATCTTTGGCCCTTGGATTTAGATCAAAGATCATAAATGAGTACATTTTTGCATCTAGTCCTCTCCTCTCTTCTCATTTGTTTTTCTTTTGAGAACCTTGGATCTAGATCCAAGGGCCTAAAATAATGTTCATCACCATTCTAGTGCATTAGTTCATTACACCATCATTTTACTTTTAAGTTCAAAATCAGCTCACATGTTCATGAGCCAAGCTTATTGCACTATTATCACACTGAGCCATGAACAGTGGCCTGGGATAGGCGATTTGCTGCCTCCTTGCAGGGATGGCATGGCCTGAAGAAGGACAATAATCATGACAGCAAACAATGGCCGGTGGATTAGTGTTAGCCTATTAGATTTTCTTTTGGATATTAGTGTTGCAACCATATTGAAGATGCTGTTTTTGCCCATATAGAATTCAAGGTACCACTGGAGTCGAGCTTTCCTTTGGTCTTCATTGGTACCTTAAATATTGGTGTGGAGCTCATATTTCGTGGGATAAGACTGGTGGTAATCAATTGGGGACAGTTCCTCCTCCTGGATCCCTACCTCATGTTGAAGGTGAAGGAGTGAAAGTTGAACGGCCTGTTCCATGGAGTTACTATCAAAATGTCGTTACATCCAGTTGTAAGTTAATAATCTTTACCTGTTTTGCGTGTTTGATTGATTTTCATCGAAACCAAGACTCTTTAGAAGCACCTTCTAGTATGTCAATATCAAGTAAGAGGAGAGAATGATAAATTATCTGAATTAAGGTCATGATGAGATATGGTCTTATGTTCTGTTGTTATTTTTTGATGAGATTATGTGCTGTTGTTCATAATTATGTATATTTACACATGCTTAAATTCAAGTTATTGTTGTTTACAGAAAAGAGGAACAAAATGATGGCTTGATTTAGAAGTAAAGAGAAGAATTCTGCTGAAAAGATCATGTTTCTACTTATATTTATTTTCAATAGTAATAAATACCATACAATTGTAGCTATGATCATATAGGGGTTCCATTGAGCTATTGACACTACTGATTACGAGATGTCATTACATGCTACATTGTTCCTTGCTTGGATCTCTTTATCATTAGAACCCATCTTGTAGGTTTATCTTTGGAAAGTTTTAATTGTATTTATAATGAATCTCTTCCTCACTAATTCTCTTGTCCTTACTTCCAATTGTTGTTTCCTTATACTCGGGCAATTCACCTCTGTTATCGAATTATATGCTTTTCCCTCTTTCTCGATATACTTTCCATTTAATTTCCTGAGTGCTTTGGCTGCATTATGTTTGAACTGATGTTATCATTTGTCGTTGCATTTTTCTTAGACTCATTTGCCTTTTGGGACTGGAAAAGATGGGAGAAAGAGATAGATTGGATGGCTCTGCATGGGATTAACTTGCCGTTGGCATTTACAGGCCAAGAGGCAGTCTGGAAGAAGGTTTTAAAGGTGCTCTTATTGTTATATTTGCATGCATGTTTATGTTCAAGTTGGTTTGATTAAATTTAGTCCTGATGATTGTCACATTTGTCTTCTTGATTCTTGAACTTGGGGACTTCTCATTTGTTTCTTGAAGGTGCTAATTTGACCTGAAAACTTTTGTTGCATTCTTAGCAGTTAGCAGTCACCTTGTTGTATCAGATGGCTACCCAAGTCATAACATCCTTTCCCCGTAAAAAAGCAGTCACGTCGATGTCATCATGCTTATTGCTTCTTATGTTTTTCAATCAATTTGAACTTTTCCATTATTGTAGTTTCTTGAATTGTGAAATTTGTTACAATGTTTCTGGTACCAAAAAAGTCTACTTTGACATCTTATAGTTTGAGTCAGTATCAAGGTTATCAGTATTGCACTGATCAAATCTATGGAGTTATACTATGCTCATCTTCCTTCTCAATCTTGAGAGAGCCTTTGTTGTACCACCTGCTGGTCGACAATTTTTGAGAGAACCTTCTTCGAGGGAGCTACCTCAATTTTTTGATTTCAAAGATTTGCTTTACAGTTTTTCTCTTTTATAGCTCTACGCCTAACTGCTATAATTTTGTTTGATTTTCTTGTTTTTCTCGCTCAGAGATTCAATGTTAGCACTGAAGACTTGAATGGCTTTTTTGGTGGACCAGCATTCCTTGCTTGGGCTCGAATGGGAAACTTGCATGGGTATGTTTTCAAAAGTTTGTTTGGTTCATGTGAGATGATAAATGTCATTGAACTTTCAAATTTATTTGTTTTTTGACGAAAGAAAGGATGACTACGAGACTGAGTAGTCATCCACCTTCGTTAAGAATTGGAAAACCATAAAATGTACAAGTGTGCATAGGGAAAAAGGTAAAACAAGACTCGAAGGGTGTGTGGAACCCTACAAAAAGACTCTATCCATCCCCCCCACTCGCACATAAAAAAGGAGGTGTGATGTACAATATTCTCCTCTCCCTCCAAAATACTGCGGTTACATTGGAGGCGCACAACCATCAAGGGGTCTCAGGTAGCAGATGCATGTACAGTCCCCGTGTTGAGTAGTGGAAGGAGAGTCAGCCCAACTATCTACCTTGATCGATCAGGATAGAATCTTGAGATATGCTCAGATAATGCAAGGAAATATGTAATCCGCTGGTTTGATTGACTGACCCTTAAGTGAGGAGTTCAACGGCCGGAGGCAACACTATCTGATGTCATCAAGTAGTCTGTGATTGATGCTGCCAACACGAGTGTTTCTAGCATGGAGAAAGGCATAAGCAAGAGTGCTGCTTGACGTCCACTCATGCTCCCAAAAAGAGAAATTCACTTTTGAGCGGAGGGAAGTGGTAAAAAAAGACCTCATCAAGGGAAAGATCTTGGAGACCCCTCGCCAAAATGACAATGCCCCACAGGTCGGGTGTGGTCGAGATTCCCATGATAAATCTCAACCATAGAATGTAAAACAAGTTGTGCACCATTGATCACCTCCTCATGTTCCGTGAAACCCATAGGACCAATATGACACGATTGTACTTTGGTGAAAATCCTTAACGCCAAGCCCATGTTTGAAGTGGGATGACGAATGTCCTGCCATGCAACCAAGTGAACTCCTCGCTTGCCTATGCCACATCCCTACCAAAAGAACATGTTCCTCAATGAGCCGATGTGTCGCATCACCTGTGTCGACATCCGTGGAACTGAGATGTAGTAGATGTGGAGTGATGATGAGACTGATCTTAACAAGACAAGGCAGTCATCATGGGGAAGCAGCTTTGAGCTCCAACCATGTAGCATGTGCTCCATGAGCTCAATGATTGGAGTTCAATTGTGAGCGCCCGATGTGGCGGTATCTGAGTGGTAACCCTAGATATCGGACTGCCTATAAGTCGATCAAGACATGACCATGTTACACACAAACAAAATGTAGATATATTCATTCCCATGTTTCAATTATTAAGAAAGGATTAGGAGTTTCAAATAACATCTTAAAATGATGATATCATATTATAATCGAGATCTTTTTGTTTCATACATCCCAAAATGAGTTTCATTTTCTCACATGCTACATAAAAAATTATATACTAGTACAAAATAATTACTACCTAAATATTTCAAACTTCAAGTCGATCCTCGTCTTTATCCAAAGCTCAAAGACAAATAATCCCCACTATATCAAGAAAGTAGGTAGTTCAATAAAAACTGTGAGCTAAATAATAAGCAGGAAATACAATATGGAACTATATGAGCATATCAAGTTGCATTTTAGAGACAAGGGTTGTGGTATTCCATGGAAGTTCGTCGTTTTGGAGGGCTGATGCAGGAATTATGCTCCGAATAAAGCATTTATTCTCAATGTCAATTGGTGATGGCACTAATTTTAGGTTTTGGAAGGATAACTGGACAACAAGGTGACTTTTATCCTTAGAATTTTACAAACTCTATGCTTTGGCAGTGGACCGACATTCTTCTTTGGTGTACAAGTAAAAGGACATGCTTTATGTGGTATCAACGAGTTAGAACACCACCCAGTGTGGCTAAGAACACTCATTGATGTCAAGCTTTAATGCTACAAAAAGTAAATAACCAAACCGGGTAGTGCAATAACTATAGCATATGACTATGAAAATTCAGATATAATACAACTCGGTATTCAATTCGTAACATTAAACAAATCATTTTCACATCTAGAAAGATACCTGTTAAAGGAGATATGATTTGCATATCCTCATAATTATTAGCATATCCTTGTAGTTATTAGTAATTATTAGTTCCCTTTTTTTCCTTGAAATATTCTAGAATAATATTCTAGCAGTTTCTCCTTGAAATATTTTGGAGCAATATTTTTTTTTTGAGAAGAAAAAGGATGACCCCCGATTGGGCGGTTGTCATCCATGTATATATAAATCTATGAAAAAGTCATGTACAAGTAAACGCTCTCGAAGAAAGAGTGGCAAAAAAGGTGAGAGAACCGAGGATAAGAAACCTCCTACCTAAAACCCCACTCCCGAAGGAGAAAAGAAATATGGTGTACACCGTTCTCAACTTGGCATCTCTCCCCACAAAAGATGATCTGGTTATGCTGGAGCCAGATGGCCTAGGAACCGGCCATGAACGTCGCCAGTAGTGGTCTCCATCCCTGCCTCCAGCTTGCAGTAACGCGTAGTGGCCAACAGAAATCCTTTGCATCTGAAGGGAAAGTGAGCAGTCGGCCTGTCTGGCGCCAAATCTCCGTGTCGTCAGGCAGCGAAAGAACAGGTGCGTGATGTCCTCCACCGCACCCTCGCACATAACACAGGATGTCTCCACCTGCGGTGCCCATCTCGCTCTGTATGCCCGGGTGAGAAGTCTGCCACGCCGTATAAGCCAAACAAAGATCTTGACTTTAAGAGGTCCGTAGGCGTTAGATAGATCTGTAGTCCATCTGGAGCTCTCTCGAGATGGTGGCCTATGGGAGGAAGTGTGAATAATGCCTGCGGGCCGAGTAAACCAAACCCACCCATCCTGTCGTGTGGGGTCCGATCGGAATGGAGCGATCCTCTGGTGAAGTAGTAGGAGCTATGCGCTCATCTGACATGGTAGATCTAAACAATGGGGTCCACGATCTGAATCCCCTACCACCGACCTCGGACCATGACTACCACTGAGGCTGCTAGGTGTGTTGCTAACGCCCCCAGCCGTGGGAAGGCAGTCTGTAATGTACCTCCCGTGAGCCACTCATGCTGCCAAAAGGAGAAGGCCTCAGCAGAGCCGAGCGACGGCCTCATGAGTGAGCATACTCGTGGAAATATTGTTGTCACTCCTCTCCAGAAACATGAGGCTCCTCGTGGAAGATGAATCCTCGAGTCCCAAGATAGTTCCCGTCCATAACACATGGTGAAAACTGCTTGCCATAGGCTGTCCTCGGGGCCCATGATGCGGCCCGCGCACCGGGCTAAGAGAGCCAGTTGGCGTAGCGGAGATCTCTGACGCCTAGTCCGCCTTGCAATGTGGGTCAGAAAATGCTTTGCCACGCCACCAAATGTACTCGTCTGTCCTGTCCATTGCCCTGCCAGAAAAATCTGCTCCTTAGGGCATCAATCCGTCTGATAATTGCTCCTGGCATTCGAAGTACTGACATATAGTATGTCGGAAGGGCTGAAAGAATCGAACGTAGCATAACCAATCGGCCACCCCTCGATAGCAATCTCGAACTCCAGCCTTGTAGTCTGTGCTCTAGTCGATCAATCACTGGTGTCCAACCTCGCGAGCTGATGCGCCGATCTGATAAAGGCAGGCCCAAGTAGGTGATCGGCAGGGAGCTGGTTGGTGTGCGGAGCTCCTCTGCGCAACTAGTTGTCTCCGCCGCAACCATGCCAAAGAGGATGAAGGCCGACTTGGCATGACTGATATGAAGACCTGATGCTGTCCCGAAAAGCTCCACCAGAATGGCCATCCACCTAGCCTCAAGAGTCGTGCCCTCGATGAAGAAGGTCGTATCATCCGCATACTGAAGAATGAGCACTAGACTCCCTGCAAAACCGGCGATGATCCCGGCCCTGCAGGCTGCCTGGGTGCATCTAGCAAGAGCGTGAACAGCCATCACGAAGAGCATGGGCGCAAACGGGCAGCCCTGCCGAACCCCTCTTTGTGGCTGCACCCATCCTCCTGACCTCGTCTCGTTAACTAGGACCGAGAATGAAGCGGTAGTAATGCACCACTTCATCCACGTGATCCAAGTCTCCGAGAAACCCCGGACCTGCAGAGCCTGCCAAAGAAAGGACCATGAGACTGAATCATATGCTTTGGAGAAATTCACCTTCCATAGGAATGTTGGACGGACGGTCCTTCTCCAGCTTGCAACTATCTCTGCGGCCATGGTTTAGCTTTCGGTGGTGCTGCGGCCTTGGAAGGCTGACTGTGCTAGGTGGATGAGATCCGGCAGCACCTCTCGAAGCCGATTCGCCAATACCCTAGCCACCAAGAGGTAGATGGCATTGGATATGGCAATTGGCCTGAAGTCCTCCACTAGTTCCGCTGGCGTCCGCTTCGACAACATGAACAACAGGACCCGGTTAAGGCGCTCGAAGCCCCGGTTCCCGCTGACGAACTTCTGGATGACTGTCATGACATCCCTCCTGACCACCGGCCAGAACTCCCGACAGAAGAAGACCGGGAACCCATCCGGGCTTGGGGAGGCGTCGTTGTTGAGATCCCGGAGGGCCCAAACGACCTCAACCTCAGTGATATGGGGTCATAAGGCACGGTTAGTAGCCAAAGGCTACACTTAGACATATGGGGTAGATTACTTTGACACATTCTTCCTAGTTGCTCGTCTTAACTCTGTTCGGATTCTGCTTTCTATTGCTATGAATTATGAGTGGCCAGTTCACCAACTTTGTAAAAAATGCCTTCTTGTACGGTGATCTCACTGAAGAGGTTTACATGGAGCAACCACCTGGATATGTTGCTCAGGGGAGTGCTCAAAAGTCTGTAAATTGAAGAAAGCAATCTATGGACTGAAACAAAGTCCAAGGGCTTGGTTTGAGAAGTTTAGTGTAACAGTTCAAGAATATGGTTTTGTTTGATCCTCCTCAGACCACTCAACATTTTCTTTACATATTTCTAGAGGCTTAGTCATCCTTATAGTAT
Organism: Pontederia paniculata; assembly: GCA_001647135.1. Lineage (NCBI taxonomy): Eukaryota > Viridiplantae > Streptophyta > Magnoliopsida > Commelinales > Pontederiaceae > Pontederia > Pontederia paniculata. Next base: position 12,914 of record LTAE01009561.1, read on the forward strand.
ATGTTGATGACATTCTAATATCTAGTAGTGATTCTGAAGGGATTTTGACAACAAAAAGATCTCTGCAGACATAGTTTGTGACTAAAGATCTTGGCCTAATCAAATATTTCTTGGGAATTGAAATGAATCAATCTCATGATGGACTTGTCCTCTCTCAAAGAAAATATGTCCTTGATTTATTAAAAGAAGCTGGTACGATGAGCTGCAAACAACAAATATTCCTATGGATTCACAACTATCTCTGATTGACTTGAATAGTCCTGTATTAGATGTCACCAGATATAGGCTATGGTTGGTAAGCTACTGTACCTTATGGTGACTCGTCCTGACATTTCCTACGTTGTTGATCGCCGAAGCCAATTTATGCAGCAGCCACGAGAGATACATTGGGCATGCGTATGTCAGGTTCTTATCTTAAAACCTCGCTAGGGAAAGGACTTCACTTTAGAGATCATGGACATTTGAAAGTATAGGGATATTCTGATGCAGATTATGCCGGAGCTCATGAAGATAGAAGATCAACTACAGGTTATTGCACATATGTTGGTGGAAACCTTGTAACGTGGTGCAACAAGAAGCAAAATGTGCTCTCACATTCTAGTGCCGAGTCCGAATATAGGGCAATGACTCATACACATGTGAGCTTCTGTGGGTAGTCTCCCTACTACGTGACTTTGGGATATATGTTCCCTCTCCGGTGCCTATGTTTTGCGATAGCAAGGCTGCTATATTCATTGCTATGGTTTTGTGTTTCATGAGCGAACCAAACACATAGAAGTGGATTGACACTTCATCCGTGATGCTGTTTTGACCAAGAAAATCTCTTCTCCGCACTTGGCTACTGAAGATCAGCTGGCTGACATCTTCACTAAAGCACTTCCCAAGAAGATACTCCATAGCATATGTTCCAAACTGAGCCTGATTGACATCTACGCTCTAGCTTGAGGGGGAGTGTTAAAGGAGATATAATTTGCATATCCTCATAATTATTAGCATATCCTTGTAGTTATTAGTAACTATTAGTTTCCTTTTTTCCCTTGAAATATTCTGGAACAATATTCCAGCAGTTTCTCCCTGAAATATTTTGGGGTAATATTCCAGCATATTCTCTTCTCTTGTATTGCCTACGTTTACTATAAATAAGGAGGCACTAGTCCTTGGTTAATAATGAGAATTATGGGGCTTTTCCACTATACCCATTCACGTCTGAATGAACCAATAAACCGACTAAGGTAACTCGGGACTCTCATAACAAAGACCATGCCATTTTTGAGGTGGTAGTAACATAAAATACCGAGATACGAAGATTGCCAAGATAATAGAGTTTTAACATGCATATTATTTTGAGGAAGGACAAACATAATTATGAACATCTTGGCAATCCAATCATGAAAACATAGGTGTATCAAATTTCAAACTCTCATGAGAAGGCTTAGGAACTATCTATGGATTACATGACAATTAGTGGACCATTGAGGAACATATCATATATGAAAGCTTGCAACCTCAAAGAAACATGTTCAACACTTTGGCGCATCAATAATGACATAACTAAGAAGGATAAAATGTTTGATGGCTACTTAACTACAAAATCCTTTTTGTTGCTCACTAGATTATAAAACTTTACCTTCCAACTCCAAAGGTTTCTCTCTTTTCCAAAAAATTAACCCTAGAATTAATTCTTTTTATGCAAACTTCGGTCGGTTTTGTCTTTCATGGGTGGTAAAAGATAAGGTTAAAGTGGCAAAAATGATCATTTTATCTCATCATATAAGCGTTTAGATCCATATAAAATGATAAGTTTTCCATGTGTTTCCACTTGATTTGGGCCACTATATTAAGGTTACAAGTAAAATAATTCTATAGTTGTCAAATAGTTGTCTTCCACTAGATTTTACCTTAGGCTTTTTGGACTTTACCTCTTTTTGGCAAATATCTTAACTACGTTATGTGTTTAATCTTTACGACTAATTAAATGTTTACCATCCGCTTAAATATCATAGAATTTAACTTAGGAAATTAAATTATGCATAATCATGTGTATTAATCATAAAAATAGACAATTAGATACGAGATGTTACATATCACCTCCCGTCCCCTATAGGGATGAAGAAAGACCTGGCATAGTTATCTGTAGGTTGGACACCTCATAGAAGAGTTCCACCGGGATGGAGGTTTGTTGTGCCTCCTCAGTCGATCTCTTGGAGAAGAAAAGTGTGTTGTCGGTTTCATTCACATCAAAGGCAAATGTTGTGCAATTATGTTTAGCTTCGAGATATCTGATTTTTCTTATTTTTAAATGAATTAATGTGCATCAAATCTTTATTTATACTATCCGTAGTGGCTTCGACAAATAATTGTCTCATTATTAAAATGTAAAGAGTCTGGATTATAATGTAATGATTCACTCAAAATCAAGTGCTTAAGTTGAATGTCTGCTACTCAGAAAATATTTTGAGAATAAATACTTTTTTGTAAGACTTAAATGAAAGAAAAGAAGAGTTAAGCCATACACTTATAATCCTTTATGTTAAAAAATTCACAGGTGGGGAGGCCCTCTATCAGAAAATTGGTTGACTCAGCAATTGAGTATGCAGAAGCAGATCCTATCTCGTATGGTTGATCTGGGAATAACTCCTGGTATGTTAAAATACATTACTGGACAATCAAGGAAGCTTTTGTTGGAGTTCTTTGTATCGGTGACTATTTTCTTGTCAATAATAAACTCTGGACAAGTTTGTGGCCACAACACATAGAAGGTCTTGTTTATCTATCCATACCACATCTCTTAGGTAAGTGGCATAAAATGCAGACCATGGATCTGATACTTCACAATATCTTGTTATTCTTAATTTAAAAATAGAAACTATAGAAAGAATATTTATATATAGAAATCAACTGTTACTCTTGGTTTATAAGTCACAACACAATTCTTTCAAGAATGAACAATGATAACTGTCATATAGATTTTATTCATATAAAGCAATTATAATTTTAGGTCATGGATTTAATACACCACATCCTATTATTTGTTGTCTTTGAGAAAGGAAAGGATGAATATGAAGGTTGGGTAGTCATCTGGTTCGTGTCAGAACTGAAATATGTAAGATTTACTAGTGTGTATGCTGAAAACCACATGTTATTATGCTTAATCAGGTAACTGAATCATAAAAAGAATATACATATCACTAGAGTCTACAGAGCCAGATGGGCGCCATAGGCTGACCCCACATGTGCATTGTGTGGCCAGGGAGAGGAGGACATATCACACCTTTTCCTCACATGCTCTATAGCCACAGGCACATGAGATCGCATCTCATGGGTGAACACATCTGGAGTGGATGTCTTTTGGGACTCTGTACGGGCATCAAGCTCACAGGACAAATCGAGTTGGAGAGGAGCATGGGTGGCAGTCTTGGCCACGGTTTGGGCGATTTGGCTGCAACACAACCGCACAATTTTTTAGAGGAGAGCGATGTTACATAGAGAACATTGTACACCATACATCCTCTTTGATAGGGGAGTGGAGTTTTGGGTAGCTCTATTTTGTTTTTTGTGTTCGGAGAACTACGACCTCCGTAGCTATCTCATGCATATGTACATATTTTTATCCTAATACAAACGGATGACTACTATAATTTGTAGCCATCCTTCTTTCCCTAAAAAAAAAAGAGAACATACATATATAGGTGAACAATGCCAATAGCAAATAAATGGATAGAAGCTCCTCCTCAGGAAAAAAAAGAAAGAAAAAAGAAAAGAAAACATAAGCTAAATCCTTACAAATCATATTGAGTTTACAATTGTCATGTGTGTATTGTCAATATATATGACCATCAGAAATACCATGAGGTTGGGGAGCCTACTTAGCAGCTTTGCTAAGTAGGCTCCTTAGTGGTGGTGATCCAGGCCATCAGATTCGAATCTGATGGTCTGAAATCAAATCTTAAAAAAATATTTTAAATTTTTATATTTGATCTTAGATCGTTAGATTCGAATCTGACGATCTGAAACATCGCTAAGGAGCCTACTTAGCAAAGCTGCTAAATAAGCTCCCTTTCTCCAAATACCATGCATGTCCATAAGATGAGGTAAACACAAGTGAGCTTTGACTTTCACCTCAACATACCATTTTTCTACATAATATGCTGCAGTGGGTAGATCACAAAATAGCCTATTTGAAGAAGATAACACAATATTGAATATGATATCTTGTGGTAATTTCATATATATGATTCCTTTTCATGGTTAGGAAAAAAAGATTTCTATAAGAAGTAAAGATTTGATGAATAAGAAGACAATCCATAATTGCATACGATAATAATAATTCATGTGTATAGTTTCATTGATATGCTCTTTTTCATGGTCAGGTGCCAAAATGAGTTATAAAAATTAAAGAAGATTATACAAAATCCGGGTATTTGTAAAGAAATATAAACTCTTCTTTATTGAGAGGCAAACGAATGACTAGGTAGAGCTAGCCATCCATATATATATATTATATGCGAATTTAATGTATTTTTTTCGCACCCTAATATTTTGCAATGTGTTTTAGTTTGCAGGATCATACAAGTTGTTATTTTAAAATTTAACATCTTATTGGGTGACAATTATAACATTATCTTTAACATTTATATAATTTCATTTCGAAACTCCATTCTTCATCCGAATGCACGAGTTCACTTTAGCTCAAGGTGATGCTTTACCTTCATCAACCTAGAGTAATAATGAGCTAAAGAGCCCAATATGTGCAAAATGCAAATAAAGGACAAATGATCGAAGGATGAGATCGATAATGACGCATGACGAAAAATATGACATAGGTTCTATCAACAAGTGGAAAACAACTCAGTGAGGCCAAACAAATACTTGCTGGCTAAATTCAAAGCTACAAGAATAGATACAATCAAAACTTATATCCGAAGTGTAGTGAATGATGACAATAATAACTCAATGCGATCAAGTCAAATGTATATCATAAGCTCGGTATCAATCTCATAACATAACATATCCTTTCTAGGTCTGGAAAGATACTCATTCACATTTTAATGAGCCAAAAATCGGCTAGGGTGACTCTGGCCCATCACAATAAAGACGACATTTCTGAGGTGGTAGTAGCATTAAACACTGAGATGCATATAAAAAATGTCAAGATTCATAAGTTATAATTTCAAGGCAAACATTTATAGGACTTGCAAATATCTTGGCAAATCATACAAGTACAAAGGAAACGACACTAAAGATGATGTAGGACAAGATTAGATATTTGTTATTAAAGATAGATCTTATCTTAGTTATAGGTAGTTTGGAGTTTGTTAGTTAGAATTCTAATTGGTTTCTGTTATAGAACTTTATCTTTTCATAGTTATGGTTAGAAGTTTATCTAGGGTTGGGTCTTTTGAGCTTATAAAAGGACTCCAGTTAATTTAATAAAGATGTTATGTTTTATCCAATTA
>LTAE01009562.1:5491-18367 GCA_001647135.1 Pontederia paniculata
ATTGATACTGCTAGAAGCACTACCGGATATGTCTATACCTTAGGTGACACTGCTATAAGCTGAATGTCTCAATTACAAAAGGTTGTTGCTCTTTCTACTACTGAATCTGAGTATATAGCTATGACAGAGGCCTGCAAGGAGATGATTTGGTTAAAAGGGTTTTCTTGAAGAACTGGGCAAGGTGCAAGAAAAATCAAGTTTGTTCAGTGACAGTCAAAGTGCTATTCACCTTGCTAAGAATCTAGTGTTTCATGCTAGAACAAAGCATATAAGGCTAAAGTATCACTTCCTTAGAGATCTTCGTGAAGATGGGACATTGGTTCTTGAGAAGATTCGAGGGCTAGAAAATCCAGCTGATATGTTGACCAAGGTGGTGGTCACAGAAAAACTGAGGTTTTATACAACCTCAGTTTACCTCCGGTGCTAGTTGAAAGGAGGAGCCGTCCAGAGTTGTGCATGCTACAAGTGATCTTCCCCATAGTTCATGTAATGATCAAGTATCTAAGTAGGAGATTGTTGGAGATAGCAGATGGAGACTAATCATCCAATCCCTATTGGCGTCGATCCAACTATCATATATATAATTTCATTATTTTGTGGGCGGTTGCCCTAACTCCATCATATATATGTTATCTTTGGAGCGATTATGTACTCTGGTGGTTTTGAACATTAACATAGTGAAAACTATTTACGACGATCGTGGACGTAGGAGATCCATCTTCGAACCACGTAAAATTTATGTGTGTTTTTCTGTGTTTCTTGTGATCTTTCTAATTCTGTTCTTCGTATTTCTCAACAAGAGGATAACAATATTCCTCTAACCAAATTGATATCTTCAAAGATCAAACTCGAAGCTACTAACTTCCATAATTCCGAGAATATACTCTTACTAATTAAACGTGCCAACTAAATTTAATTAAATAATAAAAATTTAATAATTATGTCAAGCAGTATTAATTCAACATTGCATCAAATACTGGAACAATTAGGGATACAGATTCCCGTTGTTCCAGACGTGTACGTATAATACGAGGCATGTTGCACAAGTATATGGATCTGTACAGCTAAGACTTATTGGACGGCTAAACATTACGCTTTTTCGGTGAAAAAAATACGTATTTAAATCGTACGAGTTTACTAATTCAACGACCCCTTTTTCTTTGGCTCGATTTGGACATCAACTCTTTCTCTCTCTCTCTCTCTCTCTGTCCAATCCAACTGGAATCAGAATATTTTTATCTACTCCCTGTCTCATTTTTCCATCAAATCACATTTCGATCCACGGACGTCGAAATCCAATCGGACGATCAGTGTTAGGCGACATATAAAGGAAAAAAACTGATAACAATTGTAATAAAGGAACAAACTATCAACCAACAACATGCAGGCAGCATTTTGTCCACATCGCAAGGTGTTGCCTATATAAATGCTATTATTAAAGTCTTATTAGAGAAAAGAAAAATATTATATAAGATTACGTCTATGTACAATGTTGCATGCAATGCATCTAAGTCAATAGGACCCATTTGATGGCTTCAGCTGACGTCAATTCCATACATCCCTTTCTCTCGGCATATAATTTTGGAACTTGGCATCTTAAGCTTTTTTTAATGTAACCGGTGCTTGAATTATTCATATTTAATTAATTCGATTCCGAAGAAAGAAAAATCTCAACCCATCAAATATATTCAAATATACATCTATTAATTCTTATATTTTAATTTAAAATTCACATATTTTTTTCTTATTTTATGTTCTAACATCAGCTTCACAGTTGATTATTTTTTTTCTAAATCTTTACAGCTATAATTTTTTATATTTAAATTTAAATTTCTGAACTTATTTTGTTTCGATTTCATTCAATATTTTATTAACTTTCTTTTGTAATATTATGCTCATTATTAATTTTTAACAAATAAAAAATAATAAAACAAGAAATTTTTATAAGCATTAAAAAAGTATTATTATTTATTATTTGTTTTCTTACTTTATTTTGTTGTATTAAGAAAGTAAGAACATAATGATATTTTATCTTGTAGAAAAAGATAAATCAATAAAAGGTTTTGAATAGAATATGATAGAAGAATTTGAATGACCTATGTGAATAATTTGGGAGATTAACGTTTATTTGACCCTAATTATATTCTTCAACTGTAGGAAAAATACACAAGAAAAGAACAAATAATAAAAAGAAGCAGGAAAAGAGGAAGTTGAGAAAACAACACGCGAATTTAGGGGCTCTAATCATACTGCCGTTGCTGCGCTCTGCGCTCTACTCCACCAGCTCCTGTCCCCCTCCACCTCCATGGACGGCTCCGCTTCCTCCATCCAATCTCCAACGTCGCTGCCGCCGCCGCCACCGCCGACGGCCGTCAGAGCCATCCCTTCCTCCCGCGCCGCCATGTAACTTGCTCGCAGGTTCGTCCCTCTCCCCTCGGTCGCCGTCTTTGGAGTATTTCTTTTTTGTCGAACGGTTAGAGATCCGTGCCGTCAATGGATCCTTGCAAGTAGATCCGCTCGTAAATCTTCGAGATTTTTCCTCGATCCGTCGTAGCCATGGAGCAGCAGAAGCGGCAGCGCGCGGAGCCGACGACGACGACGAGCTCCTGCGGCGTGCCGGACTTGGTCCTGGAGTTCGTCTTGGGTTACCTCGACGACCCACGCGACCGCGACGCCGTCTCCCTGGTCTCCAAGAAGTGGCACCACATCGACGCCATCTCTCGCAAGTACGTCACCATCGCCTTCTGCTATTCCACCACCCCCGCGCGCCTCCGCCAGCGCTTCCCGGCCCTCGAGTTCCTCAAGCTCAAGGGCAAGCCCCGCGCCGCCATGTTCAACCTCATCCCCGAGGATTGGGGCGGGTACGCCGGTCCCTGGATGAAGACCGTCGCCGATGGGCTCCAGTGCCTCAAGCACATACACCTCCGCCGGATGATAGTGAAGGACGACGACATCGGGGTGCTGGTGAAGGCCAGAGGCTACATGCTTCTGTCCTTCAAGCTCGACAAATGCTCCGGATTCTCCACCGACGGCCTCCTTCTCATCGCTCGATCCTGCAAGTAGGACTATGTCTTTGCTAGCTAGTTTGTTGAGTTGCTGAATGCTTTCTCTTGACTGGTTTGGTATTGTTTTGATACATATATATATATATATATATGTATATATATCGATGCAAGTGACTTTGTTCATTAATTATCTGCTTCTCATGTTTGATTATCTTTTGCTGTATATGCTACGAACAGTTTNATATATATATATATATATGTATATATATCGATGCAAGTGACTTTGTTCATTAATTATCTGCTTCTCATGTTTGATTATCTTTTGCTGTATATGCTACGAACAGTTTCATTTTGATTGCCTAACAATACATGATAGATGGTAGTTCTACCTGATTTAGAATTCTGTGAACTTAATAAAGATTATTACACCAAATTCTGTAGCTTAATGGAATGCCAAATTGGTGAAGGGCTGATAGATATGGTTTACATGTAAAGTATAGGGTAAGATCTATGGACACTTAATTAACACACTAATTTACTAATCAACTGCTGCTAGATATTTATTTTGTTTTCCCTGTTTCTGGGAACATATATGATTCCAATAATTGCATCACCATCTTGTTTTTTTGTTGCATCCTAGTCAAACAAGAAAAGGGATATGGTTAAAATGCTCATTTTGATTTTGCTTCATATTCATAGTTAAGGTTCAGTGTTCCTAGTCATGTACTCAACTTCTTGATACTTCCTTTCTAATTCTTATGTTGCAACTTCATTCTAAAATAACACATTTATAGGTTCGCTATGGTATCCATTTATTCTATCAATTTGTGATACAAATTGTCTTTCTTATCTCTTGTACATGTCTCTTTCATGCAATTTTATACTCCTTTACGACAAAGCTACTTTCTAATCTTGTCGTGCTTATGCTTTTGTAGTCCATCAAGTTTGATGGACTTACTCTCTGTTTCGGGAATTGTGAAACCTGAAATGAAAGCGCTAGTCTCTTTATATTCTTCAATAAATGAAAACGGGAATCAAAGAAGAACTTAGATGATGTAATACACCAGATAATACAGGAATATACAGAGATAAAAGACTAGAATGGTGAAGATGATAGCGAAAATTATCATGTGAATCATGATGTATAAGCTATCCCTTTATCTGATATGTTTGATTCTTCAGTATCAAAAGTTGTCAATTACTCGTCTCAAAAAAAAAAAAAAGTTGTCAATTACCTTTAATTACTGTTCTGGCAATTTAATCACTACTGGAGTTTGCTTTGTAATGATATATATATTTCATAACTTTATGAAACTCCAGTAATTGGTCTTAGACCATGGACATGTGACGAGATATCTCTCTTTGATAACTCTACTTACGTTTATTTCTGCTTTCTGTTGATTATTTTGGGCTAATTAGTTCACTCTTGTAGATGCCTTAGGACATTATTCTTGGAAGAATGCTCTATTACAGAGAAAAATGGTGAATGGGTCAGTGAGCTCGCTGCTAATGATTCTGTGTTAGAGTCATTGAACTTCTATATGACGGATCTTAGAGTCTCTGCGCAGGAACTTGAGCTACTTGCTAAGAACTGTCGGTCTTTGGTTTCTTTAAAGATCAGTGAATGTGATGTCACTGATCTACTAGGTTTTTTTCGCACAGCAAAATCATTGGAAGAATTTGGAGGTGGCACGTTTAATGATCAAGTAGGGGAGATAAACAGGTATGCAAAAGTTCAATTTCCTCCAAAGACATCCTGCCTGGGCCTCATTTATATGGGGACAAATGAGATGCAAATAATATTCCCATTTGCTGCTTCACTCAAGAAGCTGGATTTGCAATATACTTTTCTCAGTACTGAAGATCATTGTCAGTTGATTCAACGGTGTCCCAATTTAGAAATTTTAGAGGTAACACAACTAGAGATTCTGCTTGTATGTTATTGCAAATTTTTTATTTTGTCAAAACTCTCATTCTCAAACTTTACCAGGTGAGAAATGTGATTGGTGATAGGGGACTAGAAGTTGTTTCTCAGACATGCAAGAAACTTCGAAGGCTTAGAATAGAACGAGGGGATGATGAAATGGAGGATGAACATGGTCGAGTTACGCAGGTTGGATTGTCAAATCTTGTACAGGGATGCTCTGAACTGGAATACATTGCAATATATGTTTCTGATATCACAAATGGAGCTTTTGAAGCTGTTGGCACTTTTGGCAAGAACCTATGTGATTTCCGGCTTGTTTTGCTGGACCGAGAAGAAAGGATCACAGACCTGCCTCTCGACCACGGAGTTCGCGCTTTGTTGACAGGGTGCACAAAGCTTAGGAGATTTGCCTTGTATCTCAGACCCGGAGGCCTTACGGATGTTGGTCTTGGCTATATCGGCCAGTATAGTGGCGATATAAGATACATGCTTTTGGGTAATGTTGGGGAATCTGACCTTGGAATATTCTTTTTTGCAAGAGGATGCCGGAAATTACAAAAATTGGAACTACGGAGCTGTTGTTTCAGTGAGCGTGCATTGGCAATGGCAATGATGCAGCTGCCTGCCTTGAGATACTTATGGGTGCAAGGGTACAAGGCATCTTCAACTGGGAGTGATCTCTTGGCTATGGCGCGCCCCTTCTGGAACATAGAATTCCTACCTCCAAGACAAGGGTTTGGTAATCATGGTGGCATAGAGAGTCAAGCGCAGATACTGGCTTACTACTCACTCGCGGGAAAGAGAACAGATATTCCGGATTCTGTGATTCCGCTGTATCCGTCATGAATGTACATAGTAGCCCAAAATCTTTTTGTACGTGTTGCATTGTAATGCAGTGTCTAATTAGCTCTGAGTGGCGAACATGTCTATGTATATTTTCTCCTCTCTTTTGGGAGGAACATGTTCATATGTCAAGAATCTAGACTTGGAAACATCGCCAGGTTCATGCGTAGGTAGTCTCTACACGGTGGCTTTTTCTTGATCTGTTAGGCTTCCGTACGCGTTTGTGTATATTTATTAGAGAATTGTTCTTATTTTCCTCCGAAGTTTTGGGTTCTGCCTAGTAAACCTTTTGTTGCTCTGATCTTGGAGAAAAAGAGGATAAGGTTCTGAAGGAGCTTTCGGCTCTCAGCGTCACAAAGTTACTTTCCGTGCAATGGGGGACCCAACATGAGAACGCCCCCAAAGATTGCCTTTGGGTTTGCTGTGCACAGTGATGCTGATGCATGTGTGGATCATTTGGCTGCTTTTGCCTTTGTCTGTCTGATCTGTTTGCCATGATCCGGAAATATTACGCCGTTCTTGCTCTTGTTACAATGGAAATGAAAATGATTTATGCACTTATTGCAGCTGATCCATCATTTTTTTAAGTTGCCAAAATAAAATGGAAACGTTCTTTAGGTAGATGATGAATATAATCTTGTATGTTTTATAAATTGTAATTTCATCAATTTTAGGAAGGTATATAGTTTTCCTTCTTTTAGAGGTTATTGGCTTTAGTATATAAAAAAAATAAACTAAATTAATTTACAAGAGAAAATGAATCTCAATCAGTCCACGAAAAGTTCATTAATAACTTACCAAGACTTGTACAAGGTAGTAAACTTACTCATAGATTGCTCGCAACTTATTTGCAAATTAAGAGATATTTATTTCTGCTTTTATTGTTAAAAAATATTAAAAATTTGATATATGAATATTACTAATTAAAAATTAATTCACTGACTCTAGGATGAGCCATGCTCTTTCTTTCTATAATTATATCTTTTTCTTAAAAAAAAGATGACACTCCTCTAACTACGGCAAACATGTGAAGGCTGGATCTTCATTGGATTCTTATTATTATATAATTATTATCATGATCTGTTCAAAATTATTTTATCACACAGTTCCAATATGGTCAATCCTCGTCTAATATTTTTTTTTATTATCATCATAATTTAATTTTCGAAGTTTGAGAATTTTATGCAAAATTCGAAAGTTTCTTCAGCAAAGAGGGAACCAACCAGCCAACACTGCTTCGTCTTTTGGAGGTTCCCAAACAGCAGCAGGGTGAGCAGCTCAGCTGAGCTCAACTCCTTTGTCCTTCTGTATCGTCGACTGCCAGCAGCCGAGGCATGATGGCGTACAGAGACCCGCAGCAGCCGGTGGAGGCGCGCATCCAGGACCTCCTCTCGCGCATGACCCTGGCGGAGAAGGCCGCCCAGATGGCGCAGATCGAGCGCCGCGTCGCGTCCCCCGCCGCCCTCACCCAGCTCTCCATCGGCAGCGTCCTCAGTGCCGGCGGCAGCGGTCCCAAGGAGCAGGCCTCCGCCCAGGACTGGGCCGACATGGTGGACGAGATGCAGCGATGGGCGCTCGCCTCCCGCCTCGGTATTCCCATTCTCTACGGCGTCGACGCCGTCCACGGCAACAACAACCTCTACGGCGCCACTATCTTCCCCCACAACGTCGCCCTCGGCGCCGTCAGGTCCACTCTCTCTCTCTCTCTCTCTCTCTCTCTCTCTCTTCTCACTGTACATTACACTTCTTGATCAGCCGCATACATGTGCAGCACGCTCTCACATTGGTTTTTTGCAGAGACGGCGAGCTCGCAAGAAGAATAGGAGAAGCGACTGCTTTGGAGGTGCGGGCGAGCGGCGTCAACTGGACATTTGCTCCTTGTGTCGCAGTAAGTAGATAGATTACATAACTTGGATTCCATTGTTTGCTTTGCAGTTGTTTGAGCATGGAATGTATTCATTAATAAGATTGTTTCAGAAAGATTCTAGACTAATTATGAGCATGTTCCTCTCAAAAGAGAGGAGAAAATATACATAGACATGTTCGCCATTCGGACAACCTTTTTTCACAAAACGCTTCCTTTATCGATCATGAGACGACTCTGCATGAATCCTGGTAGGAGAAAGAATTGAGGGGATTTGTGTTTTCATGTATCTATAGGTCTGCAGAGACCCGAGATGGGGAAGATGCTATGAGAGTTACAGCGAGGACACGGAGATTGTTCGAACCATGACCTCTATTGTTTCTGGTTTGCAAGGATCACCACCTGAGGGACACCCTGTTGGATACCCTTTTCTTGCTGGAAGGTATGAACTAGGCAGTCCATGTTAAGTCCTCTTTTTTTTGCTTTGGGTTAGCAATCTTCTCAACGCTGGGAGTTTATGACATTGTTCGTCATTCTACTTTCAACTTCTTTACATTGAGGATTGAGTGAGCCCTTATATGCTTATGCAATTGCAGAAAGAATGTGCTTGCTTGTGCCAAACATTTTGTTGGAGATGGTGGCACAGATAAGGGGAAGAACGAGGGAAATGCGATCTGCACTTTTGAAGAGTTAGAAGCGATTCATATGAAGCCTTATCTCGATTGCCTGGAACAGGGGGTATCTACTGTTATGGCATCATATTCAAGCTGGAACGGTGCACAACTGCATGCAAGTTATTTCCTTTTAACAGAAATTCTAAAGGGCAAGCTAGGTTTCAAGGTATTCTTATTGTAGGTTATACATTCACACTAGGAATTTTGCTTGTCCAGCATTTGATATTTAGATGCAAGCAGTTTCCATTTTCTGATTATCTATTTGTCTTCCTGCAACAAAGTTGTGTTTAGAGGTCAATTTTTTTCCCTTAAAAAGAAAAGTTCATTGACAATAATCTCAAATCTGTTGTTAATTTCCAGGGTCTTGTGGTCTCAGATTGGGAAGGAATTGATAGGTTATGTCAGCCACATGGATCAGATTATCGTTATTGCATTTCTGCTTCAGTTAATGCAGGGGTTGACATGGTAATCACTGAGCTGAGAAAAAAGTTCATAATATGTTTCATGAGAAACTATTTGAATTTTTATCGATAGTAATTTTACAGATAATGGTGCCCTTCGGATACGAAAAATTTCTGGAAGATTTACTCTTTCTTGTTGAAACGGGGGAGATATCTATGTCAAGGATTGATGATGCTGTACAACGTATTCTGAGGGTAAAATTTGTTGCAGGCCTATTCGAGCATCCTTTCTCAGATCGGTCATTACTAGATAAACTTGGATGCAAGGTAGGGATGATACTGATAACTATACTGAAATCTAGATTTAGTATATAACTCTTGTGTTGTCCGCTAACGTATAATATTGAACGCTAAACTGAGTTCTGCAATATGTGTCCCTGTGTGTAATTCTGAAAGACTTCAATTTTTATTTTTTCACCGAAAGAGAAAAAATCTCTCGAGAAAGAAACATAAAGAAAGAATTCCAAAGTCATGTGAAGCAGCTAGGTTTGGAGTATATTGTGTTGTAATGCTTATTCATGATGAACATCATGAAGGGTTGTGCCTAATGTCTTCTATCTGTTACGGTTATGTTTTTCGCTTTCAGCTGTCCTGTTATTCTGCATGTAGCTGTAGTCCAGGCGAATTCACTGCAGTTCCAGGTGAATTTGCTGAGCTGTATGTGTACACTTGGTAATAAAGTGGGTTATTACGATCATAAGATGAACAATGAACTGTTTTATTTATTGATATGCTCAGTATTTTTTGATAAAATCACACTTTTCTCTCATTAACAATGAATTGTTCTTTCAATCATTGTATCAGTTGATATTCTTAACTGGACAATGATTTCCCTCTTTAGATATCTTGATAAGATAGTTCTTCTCAGGAACATCGTCTATTAGCTCGTGAGGCTGTTAGAAGGTCCCTGGTTCTATTAAAAAATGGCAAGGATGTGAAGCAACCATTTCTTCCACTTGATAAAAATGCCAGAAAGATTCTTGTTGCTGGCACTCATGCTGACAACATTGGCTATCAATGTGGGGGATGGACAATAACATGGTATGGCGGCAGTGGAAGAGTCACAATCGGTATGTTTTCTGCTACTGACAGTTTACAGAAGTATTTTTTTTGTTAAATGATCTGAGTTTCTAAGTTTCTTTACATCTAAACCTTGTCAAATGTGCAATTGTCATGGTTTCGTTGCACCATGATTGGCCTTGTTGGATATCAAGTTTTATTGTCTATGCATAAGATCGAACTCCATCTATAAACTTATGTCATTTGAAGTACAGCCAACTCAATTTTGTCAATCTGTCATAATACAAGCCATTTTGTCGATGACTTAATTGACTGAAATATCATGATCAATACGTACAATGTTTGAAATATGAAATGCCCCTCTTGACATCTTGCTTCACTGCAAGTCTAGCATGATTTTGTGGCTTTTCTGATGTTGGAAGAAGCTAGTTAAATTAAAAATAGTGAGAAAATACTTTATGAGCTGAAGACTCAATGCATCAAATTCTTTCCTTTTTTTTTTCAAGAAAGACTTTAACTAATGCATCATCTTCTTTTTTTTTCTATTGTCAACAGGAACCACTATCTTGGACGCCATCAGAGAAGCAATTGGAAGGGAGACAGAAGTCGTATATGAGGAAAACCCATCCGAAGACACATTTCTCGATCAAGAATTTTCATTTGCGGTAGTTGTCGTCGGGGAGGACGCATACGCAGAACTCCTAGGCGACAGATCCGAACTAGGAATTCCTAATGGTGGTGAGAGCACAGCATCCCTTGTGGCTAGCAGAGTTCCAACAGTGGTGGTCGTGGTGTCGGGGAGGCCCCTGGTCATAGAGCCAGCTCTGTTGGAGAAGGTTGATGCCCTGGTTGCTGCATGGTTGCCCGGAACTGAAGGAGCAGGCGTTGTCGACGTGCTGTTTGGAGACCATGACTTCGAAGGCGTGCTGCCTGTCAGTTGGTTCAGATCAGTGGATCAGTTGCCCGTGAACGCCAAACATGAGAGTACATATGACCCACTGTTTCCACTCGGATATGGATTGAAATTTACCAAAACCATTTAATCCTCAATGAGTTGGCGATGGTGCATATGATATGATGTTTATGTTCATCTCTTCCATCATTCGGTCATTGAACTACATCATTATTTATTATAAACAAAAATAAATCATATTCTGTATTCTTTTCATTTATTTATGTTGGAGTAGGATTTTTGTGTCAACCTAAGATATTTTATATTTAAGATAAATTTCACTCATTATCCAAACCAATTTAGTTCTGTAACTTTAGTTTACATTAGCATGATTCTTTATCCTCCGTGGTTCTTGTAATAGTTGATTTTCTATTCTTTTACTGACTAAATGAATTGATTTTCTATTTTTTTTACTGACTAAATGATTTTTTTTTCTCCTCCACGCGGCTTTATCTTTTGTAGATCACCTTCACTTATCTAAATTAGTAATTTAAAAATTTAAAAGATGGATCACCCATTAGTTATGTATGTTTATTGGACAACCCGGTTTATCAGATGTTCAACCCAATATAATAATGAATAATATGTTTGAGCCCGATTTAAATTCGTTCGATAAGTTATCAGACTCTGGCGGATAACGAACCTGACATGATTTTTGACGTTGGTTACACGATGATATCCGTATGATACATATTCTTAATTAATAGCTCATTTGATAGTCCGACCATTAGTTCATTAATAATATTAAGTGCTTAAATATTTTTTTATTACTTATTAGTGTATATCAATAATATAAACCAGTAAGCCAAAAAATAATATAATGAATAATATATAAATGATTTGCTTATTGTTAATTTTGTTTTGTTCTTTGTTATCAATTTCGATTGTTTAAGTGAACAAATAATGAGGAAACTGAAAAAGATTAAATATTGAAACAAGTGGTGTAAAAATTAATGGAAAAAAAAAAGCAATGTTGCCTTAGTTATAGTTATTTTATTAATAGAACAAGAGAAGAATATAAATAATAAAAGTGAAAGAATAATACAAACTTCAAAAAAAGATTTAAATGATAATCTTTAAAATTAACAAGCTTGCTCAACTCAACTTCTAGTTGATCATTCGTTAAGGCCTATTGGACCTTAATGGGCCGACAAGCTTATAATAGCCCCTTAAATCAATGAGCTTGTTGGGCTTATCTGATGTCCAATCAAAACCTAATTGATTCTCATTAAACACTTACTACCACTCATGGGGCTCCATGAAACACGGCTATCACACATGGACTTCATCATTTTAAATTTTAAATTACTAACTTAGATGAGTTCATGTGACACATGGAGGAAGAAAGTGAGTGACAAAGAAAAAATGTCAAAAAATAATTAGAAAATAAACTAAATAGCTTAGTAAAAGGGGGAGTACATTGGTTGTGAAACTTATCTCTTTATTCTAGGGATATGAATGGGTAATGCTATAAAGTACAATGAGTTGAAAACAAAGTAATAAATGATCAAGTTTTTTAAAGTTTCATGTAACACCCTCAAATTCACACATCACCACATAACAGAATATAAACTTAAAGATGTTATGATCTATCTTCTTTGACTTGACTTTGATCAAAAGATTGGTCAACCATATCAGGAGCAATAATTTTAAATAAAACTCAATAAAAAAATTTAGCAAGATATATCATCATTTTACATTATTTAAGTCTTGATATCATGGAAATCTGCATCACTAGTGTCATCACCTATTCATCATTATCTCCCTAGTTTGCAAGATCAAAGGCAGATGAAATGATATCCCATGAACTATAAAGCTCAATATGTGAAGAAAATAATATGAAAATCACATGTAAAGACATTTGATGCGAAAAATGCTGAACACGCAAATTAAAATGCTAGCAAGTGCACTAGTCGAACAAGTAATAAAGTGTATGAGTAGAGTGTCGAACCCACGAGGAACTATGTAACTATCTAATCCTAGAGGTTAATAGGAGACAACATTGATTTCAGGTTGATTTAATTCTAAAAACAAAAAAGTAAAACTAAAGTAAAGATTTTATTTACAGAGAAAAGGATTGAAGACTAGGGCCTAGATGAAACATGAAAGTTATACGCATCGATAGTTCTC
>LTAE01009563.1:7290-18360 GCA_001647135.1 Pontederia paniculata
AGAGACACAAAGAGAGAGAGAGAGAGAGAGAGAGAGAGAGAGAGAGAGAGAGAGAGAGAGAGAGAGAGAGATGTGGACAGATCTTACAGTGGTAAATGCACATTTATCCTCATCCCGTGACATCAACCTTTCAGCAGATATGTATCAGAGCATCAGTGATAATAGCTAATGATGTTTCTTTGTCCATCCTTTGAACATAACTGATCGTAGGTACATATTAATTTTCTTTATGTCCTTTTTTGTCTCTCAAGACTCTCATCGCATTACACATCAAACAAAAAATACACATAAAGGATCATTAACTCTAATACATGTGTATATATAATACGCCTCAATAATGCAAATGATATGCTTCTACTTATAGATGAAAAAAAAATAAAAAACATACATAAAAAAAAATTTAGGCTCCTAAAATTATATACCTGTTTATGAGAGCGAGTGAGTGATATCAAGGTTTTGATATGTACCGTGAATATAGGTTTAGGGATGAACCACGACCAAATAATCATAATCATACATTTCTTTTCTGAAAATAAAATTATGTGCATAATTATGGTACATATATTTGTTATTAAATAAATTAAGACTACATTTCATATCATGTAATTTATTAAAAACAATTTGATTTTACCATTTTTCCCCATAAATGACCAAATTTATTGTTTTAAATGAACCATTTTTAATATTATCATATAGTTAGCAGGTATGCAATTATATGTTCTATAAAATAAATAAAAGAAATAATGAAGACGCAAGTAACAAAATTTGCAAGTTTATCCCCTTTAAAGAATTCAATAATAGTGGGTCTTATGTTAACTTGTAATATAATTATTGAGAATACATTTTATATAACGACCCAAGGAAAATGTTAAAAATTATTTTTTTATAAATAAAATACGGAGATAATTATGATAGCATCATCATTTATTATTTCAAGATATATTTTAAATGTGATTTCATAAACGCTTCGGGCCTTCTTAATTTTACCATTTTTAATATTTCATATCATGTAATTTATTAAAAACAATATGATTTTACCATTTTTCCTCATAAATGAGCAAATTTATTGTTTTAAATGAACCATTTTTAATATTATCATATAGTTAGCAGGTATGCAATTATATGTTCTATAAAAGAAATAATGAAGACGCAAGTAACAAAATTTGTAAGTTTGTCCCCTTTAAATAATTCAATAATAGAGGGTCTTACGTTAACTTGTAATATAATTATTGAGAACACATTTTATGTAACGACTCAAGGAAAATGTTAAGAGTTAGTTTCTCATATGGAGATGGGCTTATTTGTAGCATTTTTATATGTATCATTATTCTTTATCATTTCAAAATATATTTTAATTTCGTGTGGATCATATGTTCAAACGAATAATTTTTTGAATAAAATGTGGGTGTTACATTTTAACTCATATACTGTTTTTTCTCTTTTAGTGATTGTACTTGGGCTAAATGTGATTTTGTAAACGTTTTGGGTCTTCTTAATTAATTTTGATTTTTTTATAAAAAATATATTTACATTATGCAATTGGGCTATCTATAAACTTGGATATGATATCAGTAAACTTGACTGTGTATTATACAATATCATGTATTAAATAATGTAACAAGAAATAAATAAATAAATATATCATATATGTCAATAAAAAGTTTCATGTCTACGACCCAGACCCATTAGTTATTATTGCGGATATCAGAAAAGATCACACATAAAGAAAAACACACTAAATTGTAGGATCTAGATGACACCGAGAGGGAGAAGGGTGAATTGGTGTATTAAATGTTTCGAGTATTTCTAAAACGATTCGTTATATAAGGCGGAAACATACAGATCCAAATATAAGCAAGAAGAAAAAACAAGAAAACAAACAAGGAAACAACAAACAAACATTGGTTTGTTGACGGGGTTCGGCCGAACTCCTGGCCCACGTTCTTGCTTCGGTCTTCTTGAACTCGAGACCTCCGGAGATCACTAACTCATTCTTCAAGGGTGAAGGCTTCCTTACAATTTCTCCTTTTTTTCTCAGAGGACAAGGAGACGACCTCTTACAAGTTTACTCTTGAACTCATTCTTTCTTCTATCATAGATTCTTCACTCGAATCACAAAAAGAGGAACTAAGGCTTTTTCGCTCAAGCACTCACTAGTTAAATTTGTCAAAGTTACTTTTCAAGACTCTTGGGATTACAATATATACTCTTCAAAAATGACATAATCCGTCACTCAGAAAATTAGCTGTTAATGCAAGTACAGTGCACTTCACCTACCCCCGGTCGCCCGTTGCTCATGCCTCGATCGACCGCTACTCTGGTGAAGTCTTCACTTGAACTGTCGTTTGGTGCCTCGGTCATCCACCGTTCATCCTCGGACGTCCGCAGTTCAAAGTCTGAAGCCTTTGTTCCTCAGTCAAGCTCCTTCGGTCGTCCACCAAACCTTTGGCTGATCGATCTTTACTTGAGTTCACTTTTTCAACATGTCTTTGGTCGTCCGCTGATTGTACATCAATCTTCTCGGACGTCCACTCTTCGGTTGAAGACTTCGGTCAAGCTCCTTCGGTCGTTCGCGCTTCATCTTTGATCGACCAATCTTGACCTCTTCCAACTTCAACTCATCTCTGGTCGTCCACTGATTGCACATCAATCTTCTCGGACGTCCACTCTCGAGTGAAGACAACTATCAAGCTCCTTTGGTCGTCCGCCAAACCTTTGGCCGACTGATCTTGACCTTGTACCACCATCTTCAACTTCTCTGATCGTCCGCTGATTGCACGTCAATCTCCTCAGGCGTCCACTCCTGGAGTTGAAGATGCCTGTCAAGTTCCTTCGGTCGCCCGCTGATCCTGCGATCTCCCGACTTGACCTTGTGCCATCTTCATCAACTTCTCTGGTCGCCCGTTGATTGCACCTCAATCACTTGGACGTCCACTTCTGGAGTTGGAGATACTTGGCAAGCTCCTTCGGTCACCCGCTGCTCCTGCGGTCGCTCGACTTGATGTGCCATATCCTTTGACACCTCTATGTTCGTTCGCTGATTCTCCTTGAATCCTTCGGATGTCCGCTCCCTCTTCAGTCAGTACTTTGGCCGTCCGCTCACTTTCCATTGAGATCCTCGGACGTCCGCCAAATCTTCTTCTGACAAACTTCGGAAACCCGCTCATTTCCATTGAGATCCTCGAACGTCCTTTCTTCCTTCTGACATTTTTGGGATGTCCTCTGACAACTCATCAGATTTCTTGAACATCCACTGTTTCTTCTGTCAGATGCTCTGCTCGGCCGCTGCTTTGTCGCTTCAGCCTTCGGACGACCTCTATCTCTTCATCGGTCGTCCGCTCATCCTGCGGTCATCCGAACTTCAGATCACCTCAGACCTGACAAACTCCTGGACGTCCACTTGTCTTCTTACCAAACACTCCGGACGACCTTTGTCTTCATCTGATATCTATCGATCATCCGCACTCCATCTTTGGTCGATCGATCTTCATTCTGTCATCAACTTTGGTTGTCCGCTGCTTTAACTCAAGAGCCTACAGACGTCCATTTCAACCTTGGCAATCTTCCGGTCGTTCATTGTCTTCACTCTGAAACCCTTGGACGACCATTGCATTCTTCCTCAGCTCTTCGGTCGTCCATTCTTCATCTTCGGACGATCTCTCCTTCCTCAACCAAAACACCTCTTCAGCTAAGTCTCCTCACTAGGCGTCCACTTCTCCTTGGACCTCCCATTCTCCAACCTTTGTACTGTCGGTGTAAAGCCTTCGGTCGCCCACTGTTTTTCATCGGGCGACCTCTCCTGTTCAACCTTGTCTTCGGTCATCCTCTTAATATCTTTGATCGACCGCTCAGCCTTTGGCTTTACTTCTTTGATCTTTGCTCTTCACATTGGTCGACCACTTCTCAACCTTTGGACAATGCTGCACACATAGGATCTTCCTGTTATGTCTTCTATGTGCATAGGTCGTTCGTTCATCAATTTCGGTCGACCTATCATTCTCTGAACATGAAAATCCCTTTCAGAACAATTCAACAAGCTCATTAGTCCAAGCTAAGTTCCCTCACAAATTTTTTATCACCAAAACAATCTCGGGATCTTAGATTCAACAATCTCTCCCTTTTGAATGATTACAAATTTATGAGGAGTGAACTTAGGGTTAGTTATAAACATAAAGCTTATACAAAATTTTAACTAACCAGAAATGCTCCCCTCAATCAGATATCTCATTTTTCAGAAACTTGTCCTCCTCAACCAATGCATATATTTAGGATATGTAAATCAAACATACTCAGCAATTTGTTTTTAACATTTTACATTTTGAAACATACTTCATAAATAATAATTGCAATGTAGAATTCACAATCATGTTCATTTCATTTTCTGAAAACAAAAATTATACACATATCATTCAGAGCAAATAAATACTCATTACAAACATTCAAACTCAAAAAGTTTTGGATATAACAAAAAATTGCAATACAATTTTATCTATCTAACTTTCTTGGTCCTTATCCTTCTTCTTTCTCTCAGAGGAAGAAGAACTTGTTGATGACCCTGCTATGTCCGTAGTGATCCTAGTTGTTTCATTCAATATCTTGTTCACAGCTTCTCCCATCAAGATGTTGATGCTTTCATCTTGCTCAACTACCAAGTCTTGGAGCTCATCCTCTATCTCATCTCTCATGTTTGCTGCTTGTTCAACTAGTACTTCAATATTTGTCCGACCAACTTCATCCTCTTATGCAGGAGTCCTCTCTTGATCAGCTGCTGTAGTTTGAAGGTCAATGTCTTGCTCATCAGCTTCTTCAACCTCAGCAGCAGATCCTTGTTCTGTATTACCAGACTCGTACACTTGTCTTCGATCCTTATTATCAACCTCAGGAGCATCCCTGTTTTTCTCCTCTTGAACCTCCTCTGGAATGGGTTCAAGTCTCTCTTCTGTTGGCTCAGGTACAGGTTGTTGACTCCTCTGACTAATTTCTCTCCCTTTGTAATTATCAAAAGGAGGTTGGGACTCATGCTCATATGCAGTAGCTCCTATGAAATCATCCATAACTTTCCAACGTCGTCGGGCTTGATTATGATGAGCTTGAAGATCTTTATTGACTTCAGCATTCTCGAACTGCTTTTCTGCCACTTTCTTTATCAGCTCAAGTGCTTGATTCAGTTGACTGGACATTGTGCTAAGCTGGTTTGACATGATGTCCACCTTGGTGCACATAGATGTCCAATCCTCTCTACTTGGAGGTCATGCAGCTGAGAAAGAAGAAGCGCAGGTTGCAATGGGACTATCTCTATGCAGCGAGTAGGTTGTGGAAGTGGAGTTGTAGCTGTGGAGGGATCTTGGTGCTTGGAAATGGAGGGAAAATCAATGGGTTGTGAAGTGTCTTTCGTGAGTCCTTTTCTGATCAAGGTTACTAAGTCAGGGGGGGGGGGGCGAAGAACCTCTTCATTATGAACAAATCTAAACTTAAGGATTTTGCGAGCTATGAGGGTGATGAGATTTTCATAATATAATCGAGCACCCTTGGTCCATTTAGAGTGTATCTTCTCCTTGGTTTAATTAGCTGATACATGAGAAGGTTTCCTAGGAAAATTCTAGGGGTTGTAGGATCAACAAGGTTTACAATCACAGCTAAGTCAAGGAGATTTACTCCTGTGTAGTGACCAATCCTAGGAAGAATTATGTGGGTGATTATGTGATGAACAACTTTCATGACAGGAGATAAACACTTATGGAAAGTCCCTTGAAAAAATGTATCTACTTGCCCTCCCCACTCACAGCCAGTGCAACTTGGTTTTAAGTATATATGGTGTGAGGGCAATGCATTGGAGCAAGTTTGATGTGAGAAAAACTCGGAGTGCCAAGGATGTTATTAGGTTTGGACTCGATAATTGAGAGGTGTTTGCCATGTAGATAAGATTTGATTTCTTCATATGTGTCATTATAAGTTAGATTCACATAGAAATATTTGACGATATTAGGATAAACTGACTGATCAAGATTAAGGAATTTGATCCAGTCACAATCCTCAAAAGTCTCTTTTAGACCAGGAAGCTGAAGGCTTTCCCAGTCAATGAAGTGAAATTGTTCGACTATACGCAGTTCATTTTAGAATATGGAGAATTGACTCTGAGTTTTTTCACTAATGTACCACCTGGAACTAAAGGCAGGTTAGTTGAAGTGGGATTGTCTGTATTTGGAGTCTCATTTAGGAGAGCTTCGACTATGTCAACCGGTTCTTGTGGTGTGGAAGAGGACGGTTCTCCTACTTGGTTTGCTATTTGGAACGTTTTTACAAGTCCACGTCTCTTAACGATTTTCTTAATAGGCGACATGACTCTAATGGATAGGTAAGAACACGTGAATCTAGGGTAACAAGAAAGAAATAGTGAAGAGACGATGAAATGATTTGATTATGAGAAAGAAATACATTCACAATAAGATTAAATTTTGTTAGGGTATTAAGACCTTGATAAACCCTAGTAAAACATAAAAGCTGAGATTTCATGACATAAGATTGGAGTTTTAGGTTTACCTAGACGTTCAAATCCGTGTTTGAAGATGTTTTGATCTCCTTTAATCCCTTGGAGCTTCAGAGGATTTGAACGCGAACTCGAAGGGAAGATGATGAAAGAACACGGAGTATATGAACGGTCGTCCTCTTGAATAGTTGTCAAATATAATGACGACTGAGTATGTCCCACACTATATATATATAAAGTGTTCGCGACATCGGTCGCCTGAGGTAAATGATGGGTCGACCGAAGTAGAGGAGTCAATTGAGTTATGATCCCAGCGGTCGTCCTATGATTCAGTTGATGACCTTTGAATCCACTAGTGACAGATCATAAACTTATTTCGGTCGTCCGAAGTATAATAACGGATGTCTGATGTCCTAAGTATTGTTCGACATTCACAACATAGGACGTCCTATGTTTGTACGTTGGTCGACCGACCTAAATAGGAATTTGAATTGGTCGTCCGAAGTTATCATTGGGCGTCCAATACTTGAGATATTCTAGTTGATTATTGATTACGGATGTTCAAAGTCTTTCAGTGGGCGCCCGTTGATCAATGGGCGTTCACTACTTGGGAGTTTCATCTTGTGATTTATTACGGATGCCCGAAGACTTTTAGTGGGCGCCCAATGGTCGAGATCACTAGATATCAACAATGTGTTTCGGACATCTGAAACATGTAGAGTGGGCGTCCGAAGTTATTCTGAAACTTAAGTACCTTAACCATCTTATCCTTTGCTATTCAGAATTCTTCATATTTCGACTTAGAAAAAAAATATTTGCCATGTATGTGTTGTGCAACACAGTTGATATACAACTTTATTAATTAGCGATACTCACATAAGTAAGTCACCGATAAGTTAAGTTGTTTTGTTAAAATCTTAAGTCCAACATTCTAATTTCTCCCTTTGAGCACGTTAAGCTTATCTCCTTTCAAGAGATTTGCAGTCAAGTGAGAATCATTTGGTTTGGCTTTCTAGGTATAAAGTCGAATCTATAGGGAGTCAAGTATGAAATTCCAATTATGCCTTTATATAATTTCTAATCTACACTCTTCTCTTTCCCATCATCTCAACTCTTTTTATGTATGAGAATTTCATATTATTTACATACTTGAGAATTTGTGGATCCATAGATACTATCATCCACATGTATATGCACAACTAAGATATCATTCCCAAGATGCTCTAATAAAAGAATTTTGCCCACTTTTCCTTAAAATTTTAAGGAAGAGCAAAGCTCTAGCAGCTTGTTTAGAAGACTTAAGCATATGATCTGGGTACTTGAATTCTCAAAAATAGGAGGTTGTTCTACATAAACTTCCTCATTAATGTACCCATTTAAACATGTTGTCTTCACACTCTTTGGCATTTGTCCCCAATTTCTTGTTTAGTGAGAGACAATTGTGTTTTTAATTCCAAATTCTTGAGAATTTTTCTCACTTATCATAGTAATCCCATTAATTGTGATTTCCTTGAGTTGAGAATCCTTCTTCTTATAGGTTGGCTCATCTATATTATGATCATCCTAATTGTCTTCTTCTATGAGCTTAATCTTCCTAAGTTGATTACTGATGTTGTCAACTTTATTGAGAATGGCATGTGTTGATTTCTTATCTTATTAATGTTCTTCTGGTTGTACCCTATACAGAGTTCATTGAGATTTGAATATCCTAGAAAAGATGTATCATCACTCTTGTTATCAGATTTTTTTAAATTTAATTTCAAATTCTCAGGACAGACCAGTTGCATCTAGTAACTTTGAAATATAAGATGTTTGGTCTTTTACCATACATCATTCCAAATAGTTTTTCTTCTACAAAAATTTAATCACCACTTTGTTCTGAATCATATAAGGAAATGTTGACAATTTCTGCTCAAAAATGTTTAGCCAACTTGTTCTAACTAAGCAAGGTCCTAGGTGTTTCAATTTATATTTTAATCTTCCTCTCAGTTACTCCATTTTGCAGTGGAGTACTTGGTGTTGAGAGTTTGATAAAGAATTTCAACTCTCATAGAATTCTTCAAGTTTGGATATTTTCATATTCAGTTCAATCTGAATTCTATTTGCAGGACTAATAAATATATCAATTTTTCACTAGACTATGCATGTCTTTATAGTTCAAGTGTTCTAGTTTCCTATGTCACATTTCAGATTTGTCATGCATGTCATTTAGGCATTTGTGGTTAGGCAGGTCATGAAATCAGAAACACATTCACATTTTTATGCCTAAATCTCAAATGCAAAATTTTTTCAGTGTCATCACATGTTGAGTATTTGTTTTGTTCAAATCTAACAATATAATTTTTGTCATATAGTTGGCTGATATTTAATAAGTTATGTTTTAAATTCTCTATCAGCCTTACATCTATTATAACTACATTACGGGTTTTTCAGAGTTATCTTTACCAAGGGTTTTTTCTTGGTTATTATCTAAAAAAAAATTCTTTTTTCACTTTGTGTTCATGTTCTACTCAAGATATTTTCTTCATTTCCACTTATGTGTCTTGAGCAGTCAATGTCAAAATATCATCTTGTTGATTTCTGTTGATAACCTGCAAGAACAGCACAAAACTTTGTCATTGGTACCCAAGGTGCTTTGGGTCCAGAGGGATTAGTACTAAGAGTTCCTTTAGGAACCCAGATTTGTCTAACATTTGAAAATATATGTCTCCTAACTTTACAATTAAAAATATAGTATCCTAATTTGTTACAACAATATCATATAACATTCCTAGCATACATTTTCTTGTAGTTATGATGAGTATAGGATTTTTTGTTTTCCATAACCTGTGCATTTCTGCGAGTGTGCAAATTTTTTGTTTTAGTAGAATTGATGTTTGCATTAACAGAAGTGATATGAGAGTAAGAATGTACATATCCATTGTTGATAGTATGCATGCAAGAAGGTTTAGTTTTTCTTTGATACATGAAGGCATAATTCTTTTGCTTAGGTTTAATTTCAGCATTTCTATGTTTAACATGTTCATTTCTTTTGAAAGACAACTATGTATCCTTATCAACAGGTTCAGAATTTATAGCAGTTTTATCTTCATTCAAACATGTAGAAGTGTTAAGACTATTTGTATCGAAACAATGTGAGACCTTTATGAAATTCGTTGTTTGAGATACATTATCACTAGAGGAGTCAAAACCTAACCCTTTCTTATTCAAAGGACTTTTATGCTGAGATAACATTACATATAACATCTTTCCACCATAAGAAAATATTTTAAAACTATTCTTAATGTCAGTCAGTTCTGATTTCAAAGAGTTTATAGCTTCAACATGTTTCTCTAGGTTAATATTATCCACTACTATTTAGGCATTCATATCAGAAATTTGTTTTTCAAAATTACAGTTGTTTTTCTTTAACTGCTTATTTTCTTGAACAAGATTATCATTTTTCTTTTTTAGTATAGAGTATTTTCTTATCATGATGTTGAATTTTTTATGCATGTCGAACATGACATCTTCTACACATTCATCATTGTCGCTATTACTATCATTTGAGTGAAAAGAAGAGGATACCTCATCATCTGCCATAAGGTATAGTAGTGCTTCTTCATCCTTTCTGATGATGCTCTTTCAATTTCACTGTCTTCATCACTTGAGTCATCCCAAGTGACTTTGAGTGCCTTTTTCTTCTTGTAATATGAGGATCTCTTCCCTTTGTTCTTTCTATTCAGTGAAGGACACTCGTTCTTGTAGTGTCCCACCCTGTTACATTCATAGCACTTCACTTTCGACTTATTAACTGACCCCCTCTTCTGTAATTCTCTTTTCTTCTGAGAGATCTTCATGAATTTCCTGAACTTCTTAGCATATAGAGCCAACTTTTTCTCGCTGAAATGTGTATCACTCTCCTAAGATTCCTCATCTTCATCATCTCTCTCAATCTTCTTAGACTTCTAGGCTAAGGCCTTCTTCCTTGAATTTTTCTCCTCTCTTTCTTCTTCAAGTGACATCTCATAGGTTAAGAGAGATCCTATGAGGTTATCAAAGTCTAGCTTATTCAGATCTTGTTGTCCCTCAACCATAGTCATTTTCATGTTCCATTTCGTTGTCAGGGACCTGAGAAACTGTTTCACTTTTTGCTCATTAGATCTTGGGTGGCCCAAGGCGGCTAACTCATTCACAATATCATTAAAGCGAATAAGCATGCTATTAACAGACTCATCATGTTTCATTTTAAAAGAATCATATTGATGATTTAGAATATTAAGCTTTGATTCTTTTACTTTCTTTGTTCCTTCATGTGTTATAACCAGTTTCTTCTATATTTCATTTGCAGTATTACATGAAGATATTCTATTGAATTCTGTTTGATCTAATGCACAATAGAAAATATTTTTGGCTTTCCAATCTAACTTAATTAAGTTTTTAGTGCCAGAGTCTAATTCATTATTAGAGAGAGGAACATATACACCATTTACTAATTTGGTAGGCATATTAAAATCATTTTCAATGACATCCCAAATGTCACTGTACATGGAACATACATAAGCTTTCAATCTAATCTTCCAATAAGAGAAGTTAGATGCATT
>LTAE01009565.1:0-14952 GCA_001647135.1 Pontederia paniculata
ATTTGCATAAGACAAAGGTCTTGGCTGAACAGTGGTTGTGTGAGGGGAGGGGGGTGGAGGTTGGGTGGAGTTAATGGCATCTGGTGAGGGGTCTGTTGGAGGTTGGGGGAAGGGGGAAGTGGAGGGAGGTGGGGAAGAGAGATGAGGGGAGGAGGGATGAGGGTTGTGAGGGTCAGGAGGGTCCGGCTCCATCGTCTCCTCCGCACCAAAATTTTATCACCTTCCCGTTATACTTGAGAGCCGGCAGTATGTTTCCGGCTCATTCTAATTGATGAACCCGGAAAACGTCCTTTTGTTCTTAGTGTTCAGTAGTAATACCTTATCAACTCAGACATGAAAATGTGAAGCAATTAAGGACGATAATTTGGATTTAATATATTACACTATAAGAAAAATAACGAAATTGTGGTGGTTTGATATTCCTCCCAATTTGAGAAGATTCTGACGCAATTTAAGTCTGGAATAGATAAAAATCTCTCATAATTTATGAAGAAAATTTTGGCAGTCGATATAAATTGCGCAAGTCATGAAGGACCACCGCAATTTGTGATAAATAAGAATCCGTCAAAATTCATGACGAACTCAATATCTGTCACAATTTGTGATGAACTAGACAATTTATGACGGATCTTGACTCTGTCACAAAAGAATCGTCGTTATTTGTGAATCTTTGAACCCATCAACTCGAAAGGATCATTTATTTTATATTTGTATTAGTTAATGATGCATCTTCGTGAAGTTGATAAATTATTTTACCACTCGTCCTCACCAAACGAAATTCATAAAGTTATTTTCTATCTGACCTCTTTACCTTCTCGTAAATGTCTTAATCTTAATGTCATTTTTGTTTGTTATCAATTTTTTACAATAATCATTACTATTTCTTAAAATATATTTTTTTATTGGTTATACGAACCTTCGATCATTAGAATTCATTTTCTAGTTATGAATATCATTCTTCTTAATCTTTAAATGAAGATGCAATAAAATGTCAATTTTTTTAGTATTTTCAAGTTATGCTTGAATAATCTAAGAAATGCACATATATATATAAGAAAAGAAAAGAGAAAATCTTTCTCGAGGCATATGAATATTAGAAAGACGTCCATCAGTTATTTCTGAAGATGAGTTATTAGAAGTTGCATCGTCATTGAATATTGTTGATGCAATGATACAACTACCAAATGATCATGAACGTCATTGCATCATCAGGTCGGCCCACTAATGATATTGAAAAGAAAAGAGAAAATCTTTCTCGAGGCATATGAATATTAGAAAGACGTCCATCAGTTATTTCTGAAGATGAGTTATTAGAAGTTGCATCGTCATTGAATATTGTTGATGCAATGATACAACTACCAAATGATCATGACTATGTTTGAGATGTTAGCACATTGAGTCAACAATTAAAGCATATTTGCAACCCGGTTGATGAATATTCAGGGTAATTTAAAGATTTGTTAGTGTAAATTTATTTGTACATCAATTTAATTCTTTAAGGTGTAGGTTTATACCTTTCAAAATTGCTACCGCTGCTTTTACTAAGGTTATTCGAAAAAGATATGATCAATTTTGGTTTTCTTGAAAAGAAATGATATCCACAAGATCAATGTGGTTTAGGGAATTTCATATTTGTTTTATAATTTGATTTAATTGAATAATAAAATTAATATTCTAATTCATTAATTTTTTAAGGTTGATGTTTGGTGGGATGCCGAGAACAATGAAGTTAAGTGGAAAGCATTCAACCCTCGATGTTCGAAAAGGTTGTCTTCTCTTTTATCAAATGCGCGTGCATCGCAAATTAAGCCTAATTAGATTAGCGAGACTATATGGATTGAGTTTGACTTATTTGAACTTAGAATCAACATACAAGTC
Source organism: Pontederia paniculata (assembly GCA_001647135.1). Classification (NCBI taxonomy): domain Eukaryota; kingdom Viridiplantae; phylum Streptophyta; class Magnoliopsida; order Commelinales; family Pontederiaceae; genus Pontederia; species Pontederia paniculata. The sequence goes on from LTAE01009565.1 coordinate 1,879, forward strand.
TATATCGAACTATTCAACTGAAGAGCTACATTGATGTGTTGACGAAAAACTTAAATTATGCAAAAATGACTTGTAGAAATGCGTCAATAAATGGAACAATGCAAGGATGATTGGAACAGCAAATGCAAGAATAGTTGGAAGTGCAGTTGGAATAAGCTCGACGAGCACAAAAAAAAAGAAATAAAAAGATGATAAAACATATGATGAATAGGCATATGGTTTTGCCAATGAAGATATATCTGAAGATAACAATATGTAAAATATTTTTTTAGTTTATCATTTATTATAAAAAATATTTGTATAATTTATTTATTTATTTATAAATTTGCGACGAATGTTATGTTCGTCACAATTTGTGACGGACTCGACTCCGTTACAAATTGCATATGGACTTCGATTCGTCACAATTTGTGTCGGACACTTGACCGTCACAAATTGTGACAGACTCTTGTCCGTCACAAGTTGAGACGACTCATCTTCCATCTTAACTTGTCTCAATTTGTGACGGGCTCGAATTTTGTCTCAAATTGAGATGAATTTTAAATTAGTCTCAAATTGTGAAGAAAATTTTTGTCACAATTTAAAACAGACATTATATTTGTCATCTTTCAATTTTCAATGAGTGTTTTTGAGACATCCTTAGTCTGTTGCAAATTTCATCGCAAAGTCAAATTTGTGATCGATTTTATAAATTTGTCATCACAAGTTTTGTTGCAAATTCATTACAAAATAAGATTCCTACTAAGTATGTAGTAACTATGCCATATGGGTGTGGAATGGTAAAAAGCCCGAGATGGGTCATCTTCGAAAATATGGATGTTAAGCGCACGTGTAGATTCCTAGCCAGCTCAAGGACAAGCTGGACTTGAGGACCTTAGTCAGTTTATGTGAGCTTAGGAACAAGCTGGACTAGAGGAAGTAAACGTGCAACTTTATTAGATATAATGGACAATCCAAATGGTGCATATTTTTTCATCAAGAAAAATGCCTCATAAAGAGTCATGATGCTACCTTTGTTGAGAATGAAAATGATCATGTCAGTGAGGATGATGATCCTCTCATCTAGGAGATGATGAAGACAACTCAGGTGATCCACTATATTATCCAGCAATGAGAGTTGATTCTTCACCTCCGAACGAGATACCCTTGGATGAAGTGGAACACGGTGGTTCCACAAGTATAACCAGCACCAAGCGCTCATGGATAACACTCGCACTTTTGGATGATTATGTATTGTACGAATGCGTCGTGTTACTTTGTTGATATTGAGATAGAGGATAATACAGATCCTATCACCCTAAAAGAAGTGATGACTTCTAGTGAATTGGAGTCATGGATGACCGTTATGAAAGTTGAATTTGAGTTGTTTCACAACAACATAGTGTGAGCATAATGTGATCTTCCAGAGGGAAGACAACTCATTCGTTGTAAATGAGTATTCAAGAGAAAGTATTGAACTTATGATTCTCTTGAAAGGCACAAAGCGAGAGTGGTGGTCAAAGATTATACTCAGCAAGTCGGGATATATTTTCAGGAGACCTATTATGTAGTGGCTAAGTTTGCGTCGGTCCGGACGATCTTAGCAACATTGACATATATGAATTTGGAGTTGTTCCAAATGGATGTCAAGACATCGTTCTTGAATGGAGACGTATATGTGTGTAACCTGAAGGGTTCCAAGTGAAAGGTCAGAAGAATAGAGTGTATAAACTCTGAAAATTGTTATATGATTTAAATCAATCATCTAAACAATGGTACTTGAGATTTCATGAGACGATAGTCCAATTTAGTTTTAGGATGAACAAATTTGATCATTATGTCTGCATCAAGATTAATGGAAGTATTTTTATGATATTGTCACTATACATAGATAGCATACTGCTTATCGAAAATGATGTAGAATTGCTCAATAAGATCAATGATAAATTGAGCAAGGATTTTGAAATGACTGACATGGGTGAGGTCGCCTATGAGCATTCAAATCAGTTCGGGATGCAAAATAACAGTCTCGCACTGACACCGCTAGTGATTGTAAAATGAGTGAGTAAAAGTCAGAGTCCTAGTGTAGGGTAAGATCCTTAAGGTTAGCCTTATGCAGAATCGATGGACAACCTAATATATGCAATGCTCTGTACGAGGTTCGATTTGACTTACACGGTAAGCTTGATTATCAAATTTTAAAGTAATCTCGGGAAGGCTTATTGGGAAGCCATGAAGAGGATACTATGATATCTGAAAGGGCAAGGTACAATTGAGATTGACATACAAGGTTGATACACTCGAGGTACTAAGATGAGAACTTTGGCAATGATATAGATAATCGCAAATCTACATCAGGTCACTTTGTTCCTTTTGGGTGATGCAACTATTTTCTTGGATGTGTGACTAGACGAACATAGGAGGCTGAATATGTTGTTTGTTGTAGAGTAGTCACCCATATTGTATAACTCAGGCATTTCCTTTTAGAACTAGGGCTCAATCTGGTCAGATGACCATTGTCTATGTATTGTGATAATCAAGTTGTGATAAATTTGATATACAATGGAGCCAATAATTCAAAAGAAAAATATATTGAGATTGAGTATCACTATATTCATGATATAGTGAATAAGAAGGAGGTGATAGTGACCTATGTGCCTAAGAGTGACATGTTAGCCGATTCTCTCATAAAGAGAATTGCAGTTGGTACTTTCATCAAGCATGTGGACTTGATGAGACTCAAGAGTATCTGAGTTAGTACGAAGTATTCGCGGATAGTGAAACTTTGAGACATAATCTTCAATTAGACTACTCACGGATAGTGGGAGTGCTAATATATAATGACCACGACGGTCAAGTGGGAGATGTTATAATATGTGACCTTTATGGACATTATAGATCGTTATGATCATTATGGACATCATTATGAGATGACCGTTGGAGTCATCGAAATGATCGTTCGATGGGGGCGGAGTGCAGTAATGCATACGACCGCTATAAATAGTCATGGACGCGTGCAATGAGTCCCCAACCGTGTAGACGAAATCCTATTTTCTCTCTCCCTTTTTTTTTTATCAATATACACCCTATTTTTAGGCTAGTTTGAAAACTTTGTAAGTTTTAAAAACTTAGAATGAAACCACTTCTCGAATAATGTCTTTCTACATTTTCCTTTGGACATAAATAAATTCTTAAGTTATTAATTTGATTATATTTCTAAATAATTGATAACTAAAAATAATGAAAGAGAAAAAAAAACAAAGATAAGAGTAAAAAAATGTTTTTATAATACTTTTTATTTAATATGTTATATTTTAATCCAATAAAATTAGTGCCAAATGCTTATTTACAAAATAACACACGAATAGACAATACTTCAAATTTTCAAAAAAAAAATCAACTATGTCTTTAATGTAGTATATATAACAAACACTAGGTCATAACACTTACCAATCAAAACAATAATTATTTGCTATGCACGTAGACCACCTTTTTGGGTAAATATAAGGGACTTAAGCCCAACCACAATGACATTCTATTCATTACATTACAATAACTCGCTTCCTAGTGTACACATGCCACTAGCTCAATTAGGCAGATGACAATTAATCTCAAGCATTTGGATCGAGCAATGTGTTCTTGGCCAGCCAGTCTGCACATACATTTTGGTCGCGTTGCACATGCTGGAGGATAATTGTCCATTGCCTACTAAGGAGAATGTTGACCCCATGGAGGAGGTTCTTGTTCCAAATTTGATTGTTCTAGCTTTGTAGTAAAGCAATTTTTTTTTGAATTGAGTCAACCTCGGCTATCAATTGCCTAATGCCTTTGTTCCAAGCAAGTAGGCATGCTATTAATACCCATAGTTCAGCTATAAATGGAGTTGTGATGTCAATATGATGCTTGAATTCTACAACCCAATTCCCACTCGTGTCCCTTACGAGGCCTCCTGTTGTTGCTAAGCTCGGATTACCAATCACTAAACCATCCGTGTTAAATTTATGCAAATCACATGACAATTTTATCCATATGATATTGTCTTGATATCCCATAGTTGCACTCAATTTTGTTGCCTTCTTTCCATGTGTGCTGAACTACACGACACAATGTATAATTTGCTCAATAACATTGGTTGGCCAATGGAAGTTGTCTTCAAAGAGAACTTTGCACCTCCATTTTCAGATAAGTCAACATCCTACTGCAATAACACACTCTGAGTGACATTGTAATACAAGGGCAGGGATCAGTTAGATTGTTCACAATCCATTTATCTAGCGAGTTGCTCCGATTTTATTGTCTGTTGTTATGGGTGGTCAACTTCATCCATATTTTGATGTTCAACAATTTCTCAATGGATGCAAGGTGGTTTCATCTGCCTTTTGGCATATCGAGCAGGTGGGGTGTTAGTGAGGTCTTTAAACTTTAAAGGAATTGGTCAATGGTGCCTCGTGCACTCTGAGCCATAAGAATGTTCTCACTCTTTCAAGGCCCTTCCATTTCCAAATGACATGTCAAGTCTTTGGATTCTTGATTGCAGTTCTTGTTGCAAATAAGTTACAGGCCAAATTAATTGTAAATGTGTCATTTGATGAGTCGTTCCAAATTATTTTATCTTCTAGTCCTTCAACTCTTGGTTAAAGTTGTCATCTTGTTGGAAACATTCTTCGACATGAATTCACTCAACAGAGTAATTTCACTCACTTTCATTTGTGGCTAGCTCCACTAGTGTGTTGCCTCGCGGAGGACCTAGTTGAGGTATGATGAATTGGTTGACTAATGGAACCTTACACAGATAATAATATTCATTAGTGATATCCAATGTACTCAATATTGTTCAATCTTAACTCTCGTTATATCAAATCTAAATCAAGGTCTATTGGATCGTTTTTCCATACAATCTTCATCACATTTGGGTAAATTCATAATAATACTTACTAGCTACAGTAATGACTTCAAAGCATTGAACATCGGACGCGTTAAATATTATTGATGCTTTGATTGATAATAAATTGCACATGGCTTAGAACATTAATAAATACTTTTATATTTATGCATTGTAATAAAAATAAAATATTATATTTATCAAATTATATCGTCATTTAACTGTCTACATTTATTATAATTATATTTTTCTTTATATTACTTTCTTTATTTTCGTTGATATGTCCTGTATTTGATCAATTATAGTAAATATATAATCTCTCTCTCTCTCTCTCTCTCTCTCTCTCTCTCTATATATATATATATATATATAAGTAGTTACAATATTTGTTAAAATAAATATTGACTAAGATATCCTTAAAGTTATATTATAATAATATTAAAAATATGAATAAAAGAGTAATATAGTTGGTTAAAACTAATAAGTCAACAATTTTAAAAATAAGCAGGGGGGACCCTGCTTATTTTTTTTCAACTTATAAGTAATTACCTAACAACTTATAAGTATATTTTTTTAGTTATCAAACATGGAGATTTCCTAAAAATTACTTATAAGTAATTTTAACCTACTTATAAGCTTAGCCAAACAGGCCCTAAATACGACTTCAAATATTCTTTTTTTTCTACGAGATCGACATAAGAGGAAACAAGATAATTAAATTTCATTTTTATTTCGAGCTTGTGAAAGAAAAAAAACCATCCAAAAAGAAATTGTAAAGAAAATAAAATTAAATCGTAATGTCGGTTACCCACTCACAGGCTCAAAAACCTTATCCTAACGCGATCGCCTATCGAGGCAACGAGTTCAACACCTCCGACACGGTCTTACGAAGGCGGCCGACGAGAGGCGACGCGTGTCCGTGAGCGTGGCGGCCTCCGTAGCGCGCAACGGGACAGGTGTCCGAGCCGTGCGTTCGCCCTGCAAACTATTTAAGGCGCAGCTGTCTCAAGTCACCTCATTAGCACACAATTCTCCCATCTCCAGACAAAAAAAAGAATTAACAGTTCCGAAGCGTCGATCAAAGTTCGAAGATGGCGTCACACCAGCAGGACAAGCCAGCAAGCTTCCGGGCCGGCGAAGCCAAAGGCCGGACTCAGGTTCATAGATGCCGCTCTCGTTTGCATTACTTGCAGAGAGTCCTTGCAAAGCGAGTTGCTTTGAGTTATCGTTTCTTAATGCATGAACTCTGATGACGTGCAGGAGAAGACGGGGCAGATGATGGACAAGGGGAGAGACGCGGCGGAGGCGACGAAGGAGAAAGCCTACGAGGTCAAGGATAAGACCTCCGGCGCCGCCCAGTCAGCGACGGAGCGCGCTGGGGCCGGTAAGGACAGTGCAGGAGGATACATGCACCAGACCGCTGACGCGGCCAAGGAGAAGATGTCGCAAGCGGCGCAGTCCACTCGGGACACCGCCCAGGCGGGCAAGGATAAGACCGGCAGCGTGCTGCAGCAGGTGATCATCATCATACTGGTAATATATATAGAAGTACTGTGAACAATGCTAATGTTGTACGTTGTGTTGTCCGACAGACCGGAGAAAAGGTGAAGAGCGCGGCGCAGGGAGCGGCGGACGCCGTGAAGAGCACCCTGGGAATGGGCGGCACAGGCACCACCGGCACTACCGGCAGCAAGGACGTCGGAGGCGCCGCGCGCCACGACTTGGATTTGGATTAATTTAGGACGTAGATTTGTACGTAGTCCAAATTTGGTGTAACGTGTGTTTGTGCCTTGTTTTTGCACGGGGCGTCTGTTAGTTTGTTCACAGGTGGTGCATGTGTAGTCCACATTGCTCGCTTGTTCAGGTCTTTGTGCTGTGAAAATAAAATAATAAACAGATAAATAAATAAGTGCAACTAGTCTCTCTTCGCTTTGTGCCTCGGGTCTTGGTTTATATGCTTTTAAACGTTTTGTAGATCATGTTTTTAGTGTTCTATTTGGTATTAGTAAGTTACTCTTATTTCATGCATTGAAGTAGCTTGATGAATAAACGATCGAGATGGAAAATGAAGTTGTTTTATATAGCAAAACCGGAGGTTAATCGCCCTGGATGTGTACAACAAACTTGGGTAGTATAGCACAGTTTTGTTTTAATATGTAGGACGATTTTGTTTAAATACGAGGCGATAGATATTATTTTTTTCTTAATTAATTAAAAAAATGTTATCAGTTTTATCATGCTCTTTCCATTACCGGCTCTTTCCATTACCTGCCTCATAATATGAGAGTAGATATGCCGATATGGGGGTCGAATATAATATCTAAATTCTTTTTGTCCATATCATTCGATATTCGCGGTAGTGTCAAATATAAATATTTAGTATGACATAAATAATATATATAAAGTAGCATTATTAATAATAATAGTGAATTTGAATATTGAATAAACTTTTAGAAAATTTAAGAACATGAGTACGGAGGATAAAAGAAAAATTAAATTTAAATTCATATGAGTGCAAGAGATTCATCTTCAAGCTAATACGTGTCTCGTGTTGTCTTCTAATGATCACGTACGAAACTGAATTCATCTTTCTTGTTTGTTTAAAACATTAATTGGATCACTATGAAATGACTGTCAAATTTAATTTAGTCTCGTAAAAAAAGGTTTCTAAATGGTATCTGAAGAGCTCACTCGTACCATATTGCAATGTATTCATTTACACTATTTTAATTTTACAAATTTACACTATAAAATAAAAAAGGAGTCAACTCTTAAAATTAAGAGAAACACGCATCTAAAAATTTGCATGTTATTTTTCTCAGAATCACCTAATATAAAATCTTAATTGTAAAAAAAGTGGAAAGGCTAAGGCCCCCAAAACACAGTATTATGGAGTGAATAGACTAACATCATTTTAGCTAATGTAGTATTACTGCAAGTCATATATGGCTCATAATAAATATTGTTACATGTGAAAATCTTCAAATAAGAAGCAAATAATATTTAGACCTTTGAGAATTTTGTACTTATATGAATTTTTCGACATTTTTTAAAATTGTATTATTTTCAAAGAAAATTTAATTATATTTTAAATACTTTGCAGTTATAGAAGAGAAGGAAGAGGAAAATTAATAAAATAAATAAAAGTAGAAATAGATAATTATTTTAATAATATATTTTATTTTGATTCTATAAAAATTAATGGTTGCATATATTAATTAAATATTTTAAAAATTCTGAAGCACAAGTGCAAGCAAAAAAATTAAAAAAACCCTAAAAAATTAATTCAACCCGACATTAATTGTATAAAACTTCTTAAAATACAAAAAAATATATTAGGTGATTTTTAAAGTTTAAAACCACCCAAAAATTCGATAGTCTTAAATAATTAAATTTAGATAAGTAAATATATTTTTATTATTTTTATAAAGTCATTCAATTAATATAAAAAGTATCTTCAAGAATATTAGAAAAATTATGTAAGCCATAAATAATGAGATTAAGCTTATATAATATGTGATTGATATTAACCATTAAATTAAAATATTTTTATATTTTCATAATATAAAATTAATAAAAATATAGGAGTTCGAAATAATAAAAGAATCGAAAAGATATTTTAATGTTAGAAAATCATTTTTAAAAAAAGAGAGTAATTTTTTTTTAAATTCCACACGCCCTCTTAAAGATGGAAGTAGTGGGAAAAGTTTGGGCGGTCGTTCCTCTGATCTCTTCGCTTCCTTCCGGCCCTCTTTCGCAGGTAAGATCTCGATTGCCTTTCACTCTCTTGTAGCGATGCTCGCTGCTTCTTCTGCTTCATTCATGGCGGCTTGTTACTTTTCATCAATCAAACATGTCACGTAAACCACTGTTTCTTTACCTTCCCCCCTTGCCAAAGAAATAAAGATCAGATTTTACAAAATGCTTGAAAAACATTATTTTACAAAATGCAGGAAAGAGGAACATTAATGGTTCTACCGATTCTTCTCTCTGGCGGAGTGATTGGTTTTTTACAAGGGGAAAAGAAGAGAGGATATTTCGGGTGTATTTGGTGTGGGGATGAAATATTGGGACATTTCTCTAGGCGAAACACTTGGTGGTTGTCTTCTATTTGTAGGCTTGGATTTTTCGTGAGTTCAATATGGGCAATCGAGAACATAATTTGCATCTTCTGGGATTTCTTATTCCACCTCAAAAATCGGAACTTGTTTGAGAATTAATCTTAGGAAATTTTCCCTACTTGAAATACGAATTTCAATAAAGCTGTGAAATTGAAATGTGCTATTCCTTCTCTTGTCCATTCGTTAATCTTCTCATTAAATGGTACAAAGAGAATAAGCAGAAACATGCCCTTGGATTCATTATTTTTTAGGGTTGTCATGGATTCACCTTTGATCCAAAAGAATCCACTTGAAAATCTTGTTTTCTTGCAGCTTTGTTTTATACAAGAGCTTTGTTTCTTCTACCAGCTGGAAGATAAGATTTGTGGTCAACAACAATGTCTAGGCTATTATCCAACATTGTATTCAAAGGCACTCTTAGGTCATCCCCTGTACCTAAGTCACTGGTGAGGATGCATCCCAACATTTAATCTTAAACCTGTACTCATTATCTTTTTGCTATGATGCAAATATTTTACCTTTGCAGATGCGAACTAGCAATTTAGTGTATAAGTTAATGTGTTGAATTAGTTTATCTCGTTTAAGTGATTGCATGTTCTTTTTTTTTTATTGAGAGGGTAAAGGATGAGAGCCTTATGCACTCATCCAACTTTATTGCTGAAATGCTATGTTACATGTTGAGGTTACAAAGTATTATCATATTATAAACTCATCCAGTCTCGCATCAGATTCTTCGTTGCGCCTACAATATTTTCAATATAACATCGTTCTTCTTTAAAAATACATCCATTCCGTTGCCGCCAAATGGACCATCAAAGTGATTTCTTCTATATCTGTGTGACTTCTGCATTTAAATCAAGTTGCAATCGTTAGAGCAATATCTGCTGATTATTAGACATCCAATCTTAAGTACAAATATGTATAAACAGGAGAAGAAAAATCACCTAGTCAAAGCTCCGTTTCCTTCTGATTTTTGGCACACCAATATGTAGATTACCTTTTCGTATCTAATGTCAATATGTTCCTCTAAGAGACGAATAATGCCCATATTTTTTGTTGTCACATGATTTAGTCTTATTCCAGAACTTGTAGCCTTGTGTATCCAATTTTGTGCATAAATCCTACAAATTCATAATATGTCCTCAGAACCGAAACGGCTCAACAAAATGGTTAACATATGCACTTGCAGGTCATATATCTTTGATCGCTTGGAAAGTGTTCATGCTCAATGTCATTGTCAAATATTCATATCCTTCTCAAAAAAAAAAAAAATTCATACCTTAAATTGATGTTCATACTATTCTGAAGAGTACCAAGATATCATTTTCATCACATTCCTGTGAAGCTACAAAGTATCACATCTCCGGTGGTCCAAGACTCCAAGATCAATGTTCTACTAATACTATTTGACATGCAAAATTTAGCCATCAACACTGAATTTTTTTCTGGGATCATATTGTCTGTGCCTAAATGCTAAGTTGATCGTAGGTTCTTTATTGGTTGTTGCAGTGGATCATGTTACTTCGCCTTTTCCCCATCACATGTTCAAATGTGATATATGATTTCATCAAGTATATAGCTCAGTTTTTTTTTAAATTTTCTATGTTGTAATACAAGCTTTTGGGAGTCTCCCCATATATACAATGTGTACAGTACTATTCTTCTTTTTGAATGGATTGTATAGTATTTTCTTGCTCTATCGATAAAATGCGTTCTACATTCAAGTAGCACAATGTTGTCTGTGCTATAGTGATTTTGTTTATCTGTGTCAGCAAATCATGTTTAGAGTCTGAGGACCAAATTCTCTATCACTTGGATGTAAAACATCAAAATATATAATTAATTTGTTTCTACTATTTGAGCTACATTAGAACCTTTCCTATGCTGCCACAACTAGCTCAAACATGAAAGGCCACGTGGGATAACCCTTTGTCCTTATTTGGAAAACTTCATTTAATTCTTATTTAGACTTGAAGTTACTAAATTGTTTGATAACCATAGCTTTGAAGAAGTTGCAATTTGGCTTACATGAAATGATTTAAAACATCTGTTCATTCTAAAATAATCCCCCGTCTATCATCTATCAGTGCACGGTAGCTAGTATAGCAAATATTGCCATCATAATCTGAACACTTGACTGCGCGAATTTTTTCTTCCTTGCATATTTACTTTCTCCTATACTTGGTAATACCTGAATCTATCATCCATGTATGATAATTTTTTTCTGGAACAATCTGGCACATTAATCTATGAATACAACTGGTGAATGTCTGTTTTGGTTATTTATTAAATGTTCTCGTGTTAGAAAAATTATCACAGTTTTATTTTTGAAAATTATTACCGAGTTCATTCTAAAAAAATGTTATACTGGGTTAGTCATAAAGGAGGTGATGGCTTTTTTCTATAAATCTCATTTACAGATTGTCTTGTTATTTAGTTAATATTCTCATCTCTCGTTGAAATATTGAAACTAGGTTGGCAAAGAGTGATATGAAGACTCTGTGCCTAATTTCATGTTCCAATATATCAGGGAAATAGTACAATGAAAATTTTTGGCTATTTCATAATCTTAGCCATAGATTTCTTTCAACAACAACAACAAACAACAACAAAGCCTTATCCCACTAGGTGGGGTTGGCTACATGGATCATACGACGCCATTGCGCTCTATCATAGCGCAATGTATTCGTTGGTCCATGTTCATGAGATTCGACGAGGTTTTACGTTGGCTGTCGAGGCCTAACACAACCCTCCTCCTTTATCCGGGCTTGGGACCGGTAGCCATAGATTTCTTTCACTGCTTTAAAACTCTTTATATTCGTAATTTCTCTATTTGTTAACCTTACATCAGATTCTATAAAATGATGTAGGTAGCTGGACACTCCTGCAAACTACAAAATATTCAATAAAAATTGACAGTGATCCTGATACACATGAGGATTTCCGGCCAAACAACAATCTTGAAGCTTCAGGATTCTCACTGCAGCATGTTATCAAGCTGGTAGCTGACATTTCATTTATCTGTGAGAAGGGATCCTTGTCATTGTGTTTATTCTATGAAAGAAACTTGTTTAATGCAAAACATGAACATAATGCCCAAAGAAAACATGAATGTAAATTTTGAAACTTGAGCTGCTTTTATGGACGATGATGATTGGTTCTTTTGTAGGATATCAAGGAAAATCAAGTGTGCTTTACACAAAAGGAGTTACAGATTCATATAGTTGATTGGCTGTCAAGATCTTACAGCTGTACAGTAAGTTATACGCTGATCATTAAGTTTAGTTTGTTGGTATTAAATATTCATCTTATTCAACTACCATCAACTTTTTTCTCACTATATATCATCATTCATGGGTTGGTTTGTAGAATCCCTAAATAATCAATTAATGATTTAGAAGTTCCTATAAATGCAAAGAAATGTTTTGGAAGATCCAGATTTCTATGATGGTGTAAAAGACCTTATGTAAGTGCTAACTTTTGTGGCAGTATCTGGATTGCTTTATATTTTTAATTGTCAGTTTGATGTCACTAGTGTGGATTAAATTTTTTTCTTTTTGTTAAAGATAATTTGACAAACTTTTATGAACATTCTTCCTAAAACTTCTATATAAGATATTTACACAATACTTCTTCAACATCAAAGCAGAATAGATATTAAATTATATGGCGGTCGTGAAGCCTTCCAAAAACTATGCATACAGTTTAGACTTCCATACCTGATGCAGAGCAACCGCCAATTATTTATTATGAGCGCAGAAAACAAAATATTTAGTTATGGGCCTGGGCCCGTTAGTTTAATTCCTATTAGCATTAGTTTGTTTCCAATTAGTTTTCTTTCCTTAGTTTTATTAGTAGTCTAATTTCCTTTTCTTGCTTGAATAAGTTTCCTTATGTTGGTTAATCAAGGTGCTTGGAACCCTATAAAAGCCCTTGATTGATTGTTAAAGGACACCTTTTTGCTGATTAATAAAATTTCTGCTTATATATAGCTTAAAGGTCCTTAGGGTTACATTAAGTGGTCAGAGCCTACAACCGTCTGATCTCCATCGCACGGTCAAGATCCTCATCCACAACCCTAATTTTCTCTCT
>LTAE01009566.1:0-18358 GCA_001647135.1 Pontederia paniculata
AAATTGCTATGCCTCTCTCGAGTGAATAGCAACCCACAACTTATGAATTCTGGAAACAGATAGACATAAATCTTTCATCCAAGAATACAAACACTTGAAAACGGCCGAACCAAAATACGCCAGGAAAACGGCCCGCGTCGCGTCCGAAACGGACCATGTCCGGGCAGATGAAAACACGACTAAGAGAGAAAACGATGATGGAAAAGGTGGCGGAGAGGTGAAAACGGTCCGTGTTAGACCAACACGGCCCGTTTTGCCTCGGCCGAAAAAATGTACTTCACAAAAATTCGAGAGAAAATTAATTAAGAGTAAATTATAAATAGTATCTTTCGATTAAAGTTAATAAAATACTCAAGAAACTTTTAAAACTATCAAATCAGAAACTAAATAAGGTTTAACACAAATTATTCCTAACAAAGTTTATTCTAAGGCTTAAGAAATAAGATTAGTAAAACAAACAGATCTGCAGAATCCTATTGCTATCTAAATCTTCAATCCAACTTCAAGGCTTCTCCTCCAAAGATGGCTTCTCAGCTCTTCAGAAATCTGGAAAATGTGAGGAGATTGATATATATCAAGTTTGGTGTATGAAGATCTATAAATTATTTATAGGTGAAATTCGGAGGTGAGGCCTGACATCACACGGTTGGGAAGAGTTTGAGTCGAATAAAAATTGATATGAGCCATCAGATCGGACGAACCGGCATAAGGTGAACAACACAAGCCGTTTTGAGTCAACACAACCCATTTTGGCAGGTTGTAGAATTTGAGTGCAACACGACTTTGAGCGCGGTTGATGTTTCTCTGTGATGATGACACATGGCGCAATCTGGGATGTCGATGGTGTTCATTTTGATCCAAAATAGCCTGTTTTGAAGCAACACATGCCATTTTGGCTTGATGGAAAACGGAAGCTTTTTCTTCAATGTTGAACATGGGCCATTTTGATTGAACACAGGCCGTTTTGGCATGACCAAGTTGGGAGCTCTGAAAGCATGAGTTGAAGACGGACCATTTTGGTTGAACACAGCCCGTTTTGGCTTGGTGGAAAACGCGAGTTGTATAGATGACTTGAACACATGCCGTTTTGGTTGAACACAGTCCGTTTTGCTCTATTATTTCTGAGTCCACACGACTAAATCTCCTTTTTGATATATTTGAGATAAATTGATGTGATTTTCCTGAAAATTAACCATATAACACTTAGGTAGAATTTGACTTATTAATGAAATATCAACTGAAATAACTGAAATAATGCATTAATTAATGTAAAATACTAGAAAAATAATATAAAATAGATGCATGCAATATGTATATTTTTTCATGCATCAAGTGTCTGATAGGGATATTATTTTCCTAAGTTCGTTCTGGAAAAAACTTTTCCATCTCAGTGAAACAAAGCTATGCATGAGCTCTGCATATCACCGCAGACTGATGGACAGACTGAGGTGGTAAATCGTACAACAACAGTATCTGAGATGTTTTGCGATGGGCAAGCCAACTACATGGGTCAGGTATTTTCCATGGGCAGAATACTCTTTTAATACTTCGTATCATTCTCTTTCACAACTTACAACATTTGAAATAGTATATGGCCAAAAACCTCCTATGATCCCTCCATATACTCGGAGTCAATCGTAGGTGGAAATTGTTGACTCCGAATTGATAGACAAAGATGAGGTACTAAGGGTCCTTAAAATCAACCTCGACTGAACACAATAACACATGAGGACTTTGTTGATCTACGAAGGACAGAGAAGGAATTTGCAATTGGGGATTTGGTTTTTGTGAAACTACAACCTTACAAGCAAACATCTCTGATTCTAGTACAAAAACGGGTGGGGATAGTTGCCTATGAGTTAGCTCTGCCCCCTAACTTTAGGATCCATCCCGTATTCCATGTTTCTAAACTTAAGAGAGCCCACTGTCCGGTTGCAACAAAGATGTCTTTGTCGGAGCTGTCTACGGAGAAGGGCCCTATTGTTTCTCCTATGGCTATCGTTGCTACCCGAGTTATTAAATGACAAGGTCGTTTTGTTTCCTTAGGTTATGGTCCAGTGGTCGGAAAAGGCCCTACGGATGCAACCTTGGAGGATTTGAAGGGTTTCCGAACTACTTATCCTAAGTTAACATCGGGGACGATGTTATGTTTTCAATAGGGGAGAAAATGTTATGTCTCATAAGCAAAAGTATATAGAAAAAGAAGCAAAAGAGGGAGAGACAAAAGTTATAGATTCGAAGGCAGAACAAAAGGCCAGAAAAAGCTCAGAGGCAGAACAAGGAGCGACAAAAAATACGAAAATCGCGGAAAGTGAAGAATCAATAGCAACATCAACGAAGACAGAAAGAGAAGAAGATGAAGTCGAAGAAGCAATACAAGAAAAGCGAGTTGAAGAAAAAAACGAGCAGATGATGACTGAAAATATAGGATATATATGACTAATGTTCTCATTAAGGTTATTATACAAAATAAACAGTAAAGAAATACAATATGATTTAACATTAAAAATTCGATAAATAATTATTTATCAATTTATGTGTTAAATCTAACCTAAATTTCGGGTTGGCGATTGGGAGATTCGGGCAGGCCCAATGAATTAAAAACAAAAGCT
This sequence comes from Pontederia paniculata, assembly GCA_001647135.1. Classification (NCBI taxonomy): domain Eukaryota; kingdom Viridiplantae; phylum Streptophyta; class Magnoliopsida; order Commelinales; family Pontederiaceae; genus Pontederia; species Pontederia paniculata. The sequence goes on from LTAE01009566.1 coordinate 2,613, forward strand.
CGGCTTACGCTGGACCCATAAGTTCAACCCAAGTTTCCATGTGGGTTTCTATATTCTCAATGTTTTGGAGCTTCCTTGAATATTTGATATCGTGTAGTTCAAGATAGCTAAAGCAAAACTTGTAGTGATAATCAACTTGAATCTCATAATAAACCGCAAGTTCTAATTTTCGAAAACATTATAACAGTAATCACATGTTCTACGAATTAAAATCTAATAAAACAGAATATTAAGAAACAAGATAGCATAAAGGTTCAGCCAAATTTTCAATAGAATCCAACCTATGATAGTCATTATTGACATTACAAATGGAACAACATCTGCCAACAATGACACCTCGAAATTATAAACATCACTTTTTTTTTCTACTAATTCACTTAGTATTGTGGATCTAAATAGCCACCTTGCACAATAGTGACATTGTGGGTTTCATCATTTGATATTGATCTTGAAGTTCCAAAATTTGACACTTTTGCAGTTAGATTATCATCTAGAAGAATATTAAATGGCTTGACGTCCCTATGAAAAATGGATATGAAAGAAGCATAATGTTAGTAAACAAGTGTTCTTATCCCATGATAAAGTTGTCTTTGCATCTCTCAGATGAAGATGATCATAGAGTGTTTCATTTAAAATAAATTCATAAACTAATAATGGTTTTTCTAGTTCCGTGCAACGACCAAAGAGCCTCACAATATTACTCACAATATTACTGTGATTAATATGAGAAAGAATAGCCACCTCATTAAAGAATTGATCAATTTCATCTTTCACCATTATTTTTGACCTTTTTTATTACGTTAATCTGCCAAAATATCTTTATACACCGTGCCATGACCTCTACCAAGAATTGGAGAGACAACAAAATTGTTGGCCGCTTTCTCTAGTGAAAACATTTTTATTTTCTCGGCAATGTCTTCATTAGATGAGACCAGTTGTTGAAGCAACAAACCATGATTCTTATGAAAATGTTCCTCTTTTATCCTCTCGTTTTATTTTCCAATGATGAAGTTGATTATTAGACCAATTATTAGCCATAGAAATAGACTAGTCAGTGGTCATTTCTTTGACAAAATGAAAAAAAGTCGACCAATCGTGTGGGATTGTTCAAGAACAAAAATTAAGAGGGTTATAAGAGAAGTCAAGATTTGAATCTTAGATTTTAAGATATTAATTAAAATTAATTATCTATTAAATTAATTAAATAATTATTTATCAATTATAATTACTAAGTGTGTCATGAATCAGTTTTGTCTTTTCACGGCTTTCATTGAATTAAATGAGCAGTTCTTTCAAACGGATGAAATAACAGGAAGAATTGAAGAAATAACAGACAAAGAAACTGTGGGGCAGGTAAATAAATGGGTCACTAAGCTACTCTAAATGTTTTATGCTTCTATGTATTTCAACCTTTTGTCATGCTTAAAATTTTCTACATATGTCCCATTGAAAAAAAAAATCTTCCATATATGACCTGAAAAAACTCTTAAGTGACACGGAGGGATCGTTGATAAATATTATTATTCTTTTCAATTTATAAAGAATAGACAATTTCATTTAATGATTTATCTCTAAAAAGCCAAATATTGATACTATAATTATTTTTAAAATATTAATTTTATTTATGAGTGTTTGGTGAAATAAAGAATAACGAAGTATTGTTTCACATTTTATTTTATTATCAAATGCCTCCTAAAAATATAAATATCATGAATGGCGAAAGAAGAAGGTTATATACACAATTGAAAAATAGGCTGCAATTGAAAGTACACGACTCTAAAGATACACAATCAAAAATTTGAGAGATGCATAGCTCTTTGGTAGGATCACCAACTGTTCCTGGTGGACAAGTGCAATTGTAGTTTCCAACAATATTAACACAATGGCCATGACAAACATACTTTTCCTTATCTTGGCGTTCATCAATATTTAGAAAACAATTAGAAGATCCAAAATCAGTGTGATGAATCGATTTCTTAACTTCTTCGATTTGTTATAAATTGTGAACAGGTCGTGTTGTTGTTAATATTTTTCCTTATCGCTAAAATTATACATCTTAATTAGTAGTAAGTTTCTTCATGGGTAGTGCATTTATTAAGGTTGTGTTTGGCACCAATAGCGGATTAACAAGCGGATAACGGTTTAAGAGTGGATAGAGATTTATTTAGCGGATAACGGTTAATTATTAGCGGTTAATATTTAGTGGTTCGTTAAGGTGATAACAAAAAAATGTTTGATAAATGTGATGGTGAAATTAATTGATAATTATAAAATGACGTAAATAGGCTTAATACTTTAATATGATAAATTATTTGATTTATAATATTATGTAATTTCTAAAAAAAATTATATGATTTATGATAATTAATTTGGAATAATCTTTTTAAATAAATATACATGCATAAATAAAAAAAATAAATTAAAAAAATTTATATGTATTAATGACAGTAATATTTAAATACAGACAAGTATTTATGATTATTGCATAGCTAAAACTCTAATAGAAATTCTAATAAGAAAGAAGGGGTAAATTGGGTATAAAAGTTCAACCTCTATTTTTCATCCGCTAAACGTTAATGAAAATAGCTTACCACTCAACCGCTAACCGCTAACCTATAAAATAATTTACTAAACATTTTATTCTAAAAAAATAGCGGTTTGACCAAGTCAAACCTCTAAACTGTAATCTAAACTCTATTTTTCTAGTTGTCAAACACAGCCTAAGAAGAATGAACGAAACCAAAGAAATAGTAATTATTTTTCAATCTGATAAGTGTTTTATGCTTCTATATATTTCAACTTTTGTCCTCATTGTGTCCTGCTTAAAATTTCTTATATATGTCACACTGAAAAAAAAAGTCTTCCACAAATGACCTGAAAAAAATGCTAAGCGACACCAATGGACAGTTTGATTGAAGAATGATTATACGACGGATAAATATTATTATTTTATTATTTTATAAAGAATAGACAATTTCATCGAAATAATTTATTTCTATAAAACCAAATGTTGGTACTATAATTATTTTTTAAAATACCAATTTTATTTATGAGTTTTTGTTGAATAAAAAGAATAGTTTTATTTCACATTTTAGTTTGTTATCAAATGCCTCCTAAAACATATAAATCAAGAATGACGGAAGAAGAAGATTATATACACAAATGAAAATACACGTAATAGGCTTATCTCAGAGACTTATCTCAACTACATTCATAATATATATATAATTTAGATATGACTTAACTAATTAGCTAACTATAGATATGATCAGTTATACATCTTGTATATATTTGTTTAGTTTACATTCAGATGATAAATAAGAAATATTCTTCTCTGGCATTCTGTTTTCTCATGGTATTAGAGCGATCCTGAGGAACCTATTCGTAATTTTTTTTCTTTGCTGTAGCTAGTCCTCTTCTCCTTTGTTATCAATGGCTGCTTCGTCCAACACCAATTCCTCCAGCAAACTTATCGATGTCACATCTCCATATTTCCTCACCACCTCGGATAATCGTGGACATCAACTTGTCACTTGTTTGCTCACAGGTGACAATTATCCTACTTGGTCTAGGGCTATGAAAAATTCTCTTCAAGCCAAGAACAAGATTGATTTAATAGATGGATATGTCCAGAAACCGAAGGATGATGGAACCGAGATGCATGCCTGGAAGATTTGCAATTCTATTATCATTGCACGGATCTTCAATTCCCTTGATAAGAGTTTGCATGGAAGTGTTGCTTATGCCGAAATTGCATGGGATGAACTTCGTGATCGTTACTCGCAAGGTAACGCACCACGAATCTATCAAATCAAAAGTGAAATTCATCATCTTCATAAAGATGGTATGACGGTCGCTTCCTATGACACCAAACTCAAAGGATTATGGGATGAACTTGACAATTATTCCCCGATGCCAGCATGCACATGTACAGTTGTAGTCGAGTATATCCAAGAGCGAGATCAAGAGAAACTCTATCACTTCCTCATGGGTTTAAATTCTGAATCCTTTAGTATTGTGCGTTCACAAATTTTGAATGCAGATCCCCTTCCGACCATCGCCAAGGCATATGCTATTGTTTCCGAAGAAGAGCGCCAACATGTGGTTGCTCGTGGACGTGAAACCCGAATTAAAGCTGCAACCTATCTTGCCTCAAGCAATCCTCGTCCTGCATTTCCAAACCTCGTCCAAAGTGCGAACGCTGCGGACAGGTGGGACATCTTAGAGCTACTTGCTACAAGATCCATGGGTTCCCCCCAATTATGATCACATACATCCAAATAAATCTAAGAAAGATGATGTCCCACCTAATACTATTGTGGCCAATGCTACAGAGGTTCTTCATAATACTTTTGTCACACCGAACATGACTATTTCACTAATTGCGGGCGAAATTCAGACACTACGAGCTCTTCTTGGATCTTCTTCCCACTTAGTTGACAATCTTGCAGGTGCAATCTCTTCTCCCATTGAAGGGGCTGCCAGCTTGGGTCCTTGACACGGGCGCATCAACCCATATGACAGGGAACTTGGATCATCTTTTTGATGTACATGAAATTCCAGATTTTTTGTAGAGTTCGTATTCCTAATGGGAAAATTTTGCAAGCTAGTAAAATAAACAGTGTTTCTCTTGGATCTTCCTTATGTTTGGCCAATGTCTTATATGTTCCTGGATTTCATTGCAATTTATTGTGAATCGGGCAGCTCACTCGTGATCTCGATTGTTTAGCAACATTTTTTGCTCATTTTTGCCTCCTGTAGGACCTAGCCACGAAGAGGCCGATTGGAGCGGGTGAGCTGTGGGATGGGCTTTATTTCCTGAAAAAAAGGTTGCAATCATCTGGTTTTTCTACCACAACTACCCGGGAGTCTCCACATTTATGGCACTTACGCCTCGGTCATCCTTCCTTCCAAGTTCTCCAACATCTTGGTTTTTCTTCTCCTATTGTTAATAAAGATTGTGACATTTGTTTTAGAGCCAAGCAAACTCATAATTCTTTTCCTGTTAGTACAAATAAAGCTACTTCCATCTTTGATTTGATTCATCTTGATATATGAGGACCTTATAACACCACTTCGTTGTCTGGTGCTCGATATTTTTTAACTATTGTTGATGATCATAGTCGTTGCACTTGGGTTTACCTTATGCGTGAAAAATATGAGGTTTTTCAATTCATCTCTTCCTTCTAGAATATGATTGTCGCACAATTCAATTGCAAAATTAAAATTATACGCAGTGACAATGGTCCTGAATTTGTTTCTCGATCGATGACCTCTTTTTATAATTCGCGTGGCATTATCATCAAACTAGTTGCGTTGATACCCCCCAACAAAATGGTCAGGTAGAGCGCAAACATCGTCATATACTTAATGTTTCTCGAGCTCTCCGTTTCCAAGCTAATTTACCTATAAAATTTTGGGGTGAATGTGTTCTAACTGCTACTTATCTTATAAATTACACTCCCTCCCTTGTCTTATCGAATAAATCACCATATGAGACCTTATTTGGAAAGTGGTTTACTTAGTGCCAAGCCTGCGGCTTTTCCTATGGACCAGAAGTTACGTGTGCTTCAGATTCAGGTCCTCCCCTATTTGATCTTGGTCGTTATAGACGACTGGTGGGTCGTTTGGTTTATCTTACCATTACATGGCCTGAGCTAAGCTACTATGTACATATTTTATCACAGTTTGTACATGATCCCCGGGTCGATCATTGGGATGCTCTCATGCGTGTGCTGCATTATTTAAAATCATGTCCTGGACAAGGCGTTTTACTCACTTCTGCATCTCTTAACCTTACTGCATATTGCTATGTTGATTGGGTATGTCCTATTTCTCGACACTCCACGACTAGCTATGTTGTATTTTTGGGTGATTCCCTAGTTTCTTGGAAGACCAAGAAACAACATATTGTTGCCCGCTCTTCTGCTGAAGCTGAATATCATTTTATGGCTACTTTTGAATTACTTTGGCTTCGTTCACTTCTCCGTTCTATTCATGTGCACCATAATCATCCTATGCGCCTTGTCTGTGACAACCAAGCTGCTCTCCACATTGCTGCTAATCCGATGTTTCATGAACGAACTAAATATATTGAGATTGGTTGTCATTTTCTTCCGTAGTATCTTCTATCTCATGTTATAATTACTGCTCACATATCTACCAAGCATCAGTTGGTCGATATCATGACAAAAGCATTTGGATGTGATCGTTTTCATTTCCTTCTTCGCAAGTTGGGTATTTTGGACATTCATACTCCAACTTGAGGGGGAGTAACAGACTTCTCTTATTTGCATCAAAGACTTATCTCAACTACATTCATAATATATATAATTTAGATATGACTTAACTAATTAGCTAACTATAGATCTGATTAGTTATACATCTTGTATATATTTGTTTAGCTTACATTCAGATGATAGATAAAAAATATTCTTCTCTGGCATTCTATTTTCTCAACACGACTATAAGATAGATAATCAAATATATATTTTTATTTTCCTTTGATTATTTTTTTTGTTTTTTTTTCTTGACAACAAAATATTGGAACGTACTAAATATTCATTGTTAAAAAAACTATTAAAAATTAAGCCTAAAAAATAAGTTCTATATAATCAATTATGCGAATATCATTTCATGTCTATTTGTGTTAGTGTTGATTTTAAAATGGTTTTAATGGAGTGTTGCATCAAACTAATGCAGCACCGTCCGGATTTTTGGATCACAACCGTCGAATCTAAGTTGACGGTGATTCCTAATTAACCCAAAAGATGCAAATATATTTTTAGTACAGCTTTGATACATAATTATCCAAATAAAATTTTATTTTGGACATTTGTAAGTTTCAACAAAATCTTTGAAATTCTTGTTTAGATGTAAGTGTTAATCAGAAGGTCCATTTCTGTGAAAATAAATAAAATTCATTTTCAGATATAAGTAAACTTATCGAAAATTTTCACCTTCTGTGAAAATAAATAAAATTCATTTTCAGATATAAGTAAACTTATCGAAAATTTTCACCTCAAGTCGTCAGAGAAGATTAGTAAATAAGGTCGATAAGAAAATTTTTACCCTATAACTTTTCATCGAATTAAATGAATTCTTATGATTTTAAGGTCAAATGAATTCTTCAATAAGCCATTTGACATTTTATGCTTTTAGAAATTTCAAATAAGGGCCAATACCCTTTTTTATCCGTGCTTGATTGGATTTGCTTCCAAATGGATAAATAAATGAAGGCATGCCATCCTTCATTTCCTTTAAGGAAGAGAGAATACACAGCATAGTACAAGAAAAATTGAACTACAACCACGAAAATACTTTAAGCTTTTAGCGACATGTCATTATCAATTAGTTAATATGATTTCTACTCCCAAGTGCATCCTTTTCGATTGTCTTGACTTCTTAAAATTCCTTCAAATGAATCACCACCCAGTAAATAACGCTCATCATATTCAGTTACACGTTTTAATTATATGGAAACATGACTTTTAGAATATGATTTTTGTGCTTAGTTTAGGATAAAAGTTATATAAGAAAAAATAATCTAACATTGAGTACACACAAATTCAGTTCACGATTTTGTTTAAAGCAGAAAATTTACAATTTTCTCTTTTTTTTCAAAACCTTGAAGTTAATTTAAAATCTCTCTCTCTCTCTCTCTCTCTCTCTCTCTCTCTCTCTCTCTCTCTCTCTTTCTTTCTCTCTAGTGTTGAACATCCATATTTGTTATCAAAGTATCTAAATGTAACAACAATAAAGAAAGAAAAACCATTACTATGGAAAACACATCCCCAATGTAAAACTACAAGAGACAACATCAGAAAGATATTTAAGTTTTACTATTTTATTGTTCCATCTTCTTTTTTCTTATAAGCTTTGTTTGTTTAGATAGAAATCATGAAGGTAGATAGTCTGAAATGTTTATTAAAGACTTACTTGTGTAAACAAAAGTTTGCTCACAAATTTTCTCAGTAATTTATGTGCACATCTTTTCCACATCACGTCTCAAGGAAAACTTTGCACAAAAGCTCGCAAACATCACATTTTTAATTAGATAAACAATTAAACGTTCATATTAGATTTTCAAACAATACTTGAGCATAACAGACTTGGCTTATAGATGTGTACATATCAATCAATCAATTAAGAAAATAGATTTGTAAAATTGCACAACGCAAGCAAAAGTAAAAATTGTACAAGGCAAGCAAAAGTAATCTCTTAATAACCTGTTTACATATTGAGAACAAAGTAAATATGCAACCTAAATCTGAAAGTTGACACAATATGAAGTCATCGCGGGTGCTGCAATGAATTCATAAACTCTATTTCTAGGCTATAATTCCTTGTGTCATGATTTGAAGATTGCATAAGCATACTAGGAGGTTTATCACACCGAGAGATGTCATTTAGAAGGGGCACAATTTCTTAATCGGCTTCTGTAAGTGCCTTCTCACTTCTTTGTGGTTCGGCCTTCGAAAAGAATCGCAACTTCATCTCCACTTCTCTCATTGTCGGTCTTTCACTCCCTTTTAACTTGAGGCACGTCTCCGCAAGTTTTCCAACTTGATCAAGCTCTTCTATTGTTGCTTCCTCCATAACTCGAGTTTCAATAAGTTCAAAATGTCGATTCTCCCTTAGTGCTTGAAGAAATTGCATTACTAAAATCCTTTCTTCCCCATTTAGTACATGAGAGATTGGCTTCTCCCCCGTTAACAATTCTAAAAGAATAACCCTAAAACTGTACACATCACTTTTTTGGGTTAATTCACATGTTTGATAATATTCAGGATCTAGGTAGCCAAATGTGCCTTGTATAGCTGTGAATATATGAGTTTGATCAAGTGGAATGAATCTTGAAGCCCCAAAGTCTGACACCTTTGCCGTTAAATATTCATCCAAAAGTATATTGGATGACTTCATATCCCTATGAAAAATAGATATGGAAGCGGACGAATGCAAATACGCAAGTGCTCCCGCTGTTTCTGAGGCAATTCTAAGACGATTTTTCCATGATAATGTTGACTTATATTCTGCTCTATGAAGGTGATCGAAGAGAGTACCATTTGAGATAAACTCGTATACTAACAAAGGGACTTCCGCCTCTAGGCAACATCCAAAAAGTTTCACCACGTTCCTATGATTGATATTAGATAAAATAGTTACTTCATTTATGAACTCATCTATCTCGCTCTTCACCGTGATTTTTGATTTCTTGATGGCAACAACACGTTGATCTGCTAAAATGCCTTTATAGACTGTCCCATGCCCTCCGTGACCTATAATTCTTAATGTGTCAAAATTATTGGTGGCCTTCTCAAGATCTTCGAGAGAAAATATGGTAGTTTTTTCAGCACCATCTTCGGTAGAATCAATGAGTTGTTGAAGCAATAAACCATGATTTTGATTAAAGTGTCTTTTTCTAATTCTCTTTTGGCTTATTTTCTTCCATTTCCAACTAACAAAAAGTGATGCTACAGCCAAAAGCAATGTACCAAATCCGACACACACACCAATCACGATACCTGCAAAGTTTCTCTCTATCATGTAAAACTAGGTTTTGAAGATTTATTATGATGACAATCTCAAAGTATCTCTAAAATGAATGCTTACCCAACACAATACTCTGTTTATGGTGAGAGATGCATTGCTCTTTGGTAGGATCACCAACTGTTCCTGGTGGACAAGTGCATTTGTAGCTCCCAAAAGTATTAACACAATGGCCATGGCAAACATATTTTTCCTTATCTTGGCATTCATCAATATCTAGAAAACAATCAGAAGATCCAAAATTAGTGTGATGAATCGATTTCTGAACTTTATCATTTGCAAAATTCTTAACAGGTCGTGCTATTGTTAATATTTTTCCTTATTGCTAAAATTATTTATCTTAAGTTAGTAGTTAATTATTTCATGCGGGAGCGAATATATTAAGAAGGAATGAAAGAAACCATAGAAATAGTAGGATACCTTTGCAGCCATCCTGAAGGTATGGATTTCCTCGGAAACCATTCAAGCATTTGCAGAAATATCCTGTACCTGATGTAAAGTCGGTTGTAATATTTCTATCGAAACATGTACTGTGAACGCTGCGACACGCGTAATCATTTGTATTCTGCTTGGCCACCTCGCAAGTTTTGTACTCGATAACCCATTCATAAATTATTGTTGGCTCTTGAAGGAACGCAAAGGGCATAAAATCAGTGCCGACGAATTCGTTATATCTAGCTACACCAACACCTATTTGCCCTTCCTCCACCATGATCTTGTTAACTCGAACAGCGACGCTCCTATTTAAAGTTAGAGTTGGAGGCTGGTTCGATGATTCGCTGCATGTCATTGCAAACCATGTATGTTTGTAGCATCCCTTCTGAATCCCAAATGGAAAGGGAATGGTGATGTTTCCACATTTTGTTGTGCAACCTTTTGAGGGGGCAATAGTCGACGATGGATCTGCGATTCATTAAATTGACTTCTTCAATGTTTAAATTGGCTTTACATATCCAAATGACAATCTTTTTGTTGGTTACTGCCATATGTTTTGGAGAGAGAGAGAGAGAGAGAGAGAGAGAGAGAGAGAGAGAGTACCAAAGCAGCCATCGGGGACGTAGGGATTGCCTCGAACTGTCAAACACTTGCAGCCGACGTTCTGCTCGGAACACATACTCTCATGGCTGAGGCAAGCGTAGGTATTATTTTCTTTCTTTGCCGCGTCGCAGGAGAGGTCATCATTTATGTTCCAGTCCAAGTAAGCCACAGGTACTGTCATATGAATCTCTTCAACATCATTTATGTTCCAGTACATAGTTGGATCGTATAGGGAGGCGATCAAGGCCTTGACGGAGGAGGCGTACGTGGTAGCCTGATTCCACCGAGACAACTTAATGCTGTAAGATTTGAGCTCGTTGTCCAGCTTAACATCGCAGCAGCCGGTGCCTAATTTGCAGGTATCCTGAGTGACATTGTAGCCCGGGTCGGGGCCTCCGGCGCCTGTACACACGGTAAAGCAATATGCCACTGTCTTGTTGCTCATTAGATCCACCACAGACGCAGTATCGTTACAACCAATCACCCACAAAATATTGGAGTCCGACGATAGTCTGTACGGTGTGTTCGCCAGAGCTGTCGACGAAATGTATGAGGAATTGTCGTTAACGCCCATTATGACCTCTGGGGCTTTGATAATAAGGTACTGGGACTGGAAATCGATGTCGTACATGATCTCAATGGCGTCGGAGCTATTTGCCAAGAAGAGCTTTGGAGGGTTGGTGGTATTACTGCAGATGAGGTCAAAGCCAGGGCGGAAGCAGCCATGGCCGATGCCAAAAGGGTACCCGAAGGTGATGTTGCCGCACCTCGTTGGGCAGTTGGAAGGAAGGGGGAAGGTTACGCTTCTAGTAGTAGTAATGGTGGTGGTATTATCTTGTGCACTTGCCCAAAGGGTATTGAATGATGCTACTGCAAGCAGAAGCAGCAAAGTTAGCAATGGCGAAAGGACTTGATCCACTTCTACGTCCATTGTTAACTACGTACGTCCACAGCCAATTCAAGCGCATATTAGATATATAATCCCATTCTCTAGCATAACATACAAATGAGTGATGGGTGTTGTCCTTTCTTATATTATCCCAAGGAAATGGACATATTGTGAACCACTAAAATGCTATAAGATAAAAAGAGAGAATATGAACTTAACCAAAAAAAAAGGAATATGAAAAGTTACACAGTAATAAAAAGCCTCGAGTTTAAACCAAAGAAATGGACAATATCATTACCATTTTTTTTAACATGCTTCATTATTATATAATCCAAATGCGATTTAAATTAAATGTTACTTATAATCATCGGTTGATGAGTTTATGGTGGTCAATAAATTTAATATTATTTCCAAACATTTGTTCGTCTACACCAACAAAAGAAGTAATAAAGTAAAAAATATATATTCGAAGACAAAATCATATTTAAATTAATAATAAGAACACCCTTAACGTTGAAACTTGTAGTTTAGTTTTCTACCGACATATTAATGTTTATGAGTACACTAATCATAAACCTTTATCAACACTAAGAACTATTATTTCATGAAATTGTATTTTTTTTTACTGCATTCACAATAACAACGAAACGGGTGCTAAGTAAGCATCATGTGGTACCAAGTCAGTCTGATCGCATCAAGCGATTGCGATTCTCTTTCTTTCCTCGACGTCCATTGTCCAAACATTCTCTAGACGTCAACTGACTCCCTACCACCAAATTCCTAGGACGCTCTTTACTTCTTTTGTCAAACTTTCTGGTCGACCGCTCTTCTGTCTCCTCATACTTCGGACGACCTTTGACACTTTATCGATCGTCCGCCAATCCTGCGGTCGTCCGATCCTCAGTCTCCATCAGTTCGGACAAACTCCTGAGTGCCCGCTTGTCTTCTCACTAAGACTCCGGACGTCCTTTGTCTTCACCTGATATCAATCGGTCGCCCGCACTCAACTTGCGGTCGACCACTCATCTGCGTGCCTTCTGCTTTGGTCGTCCACTGTCTCCACCTTGAGCCCTTTGGACGTCCACTCTCTGTCTTGGCAGTCTACTGGTCGTCCACTGTCTCCACCCTGAGCCCTTTGGACGTCCACTGCCTTCATCCTCAGATCGTCGGTCGTCTGCTCTTCAACCTCGGGCGATCTCTTCTCTGCTTAGCCAAGACTCCTTCTTCGGCTAATCGTTTTGAAATACATGTTTCATAAAAGAACTATTGTTTCATGAAATTGTAATTTTTTTACTACATTCACAAAAGAAGAATGTCATTTAATGTTTAAAATAAGCATCATGCCAAATGATTTTCTTTTTATAATTAAAAATCTAATAACAAATATTATTAGTATTTTCATTTTAATTATTTGTTATATTTTTTAAAAGTTCTAATATGTTATTATTTATACAAAAGATTTTGTGTATTACAAAATAAAATAAGAATAACTAAAAAATAATTTTGGCTAGATTATGAAGTCTTGAATTGATTAAACAAATTTCAATAGAAAGAAATTCAGCACTTCAATTCTTATTTGACTCATTTAATTTTGTCTAAGCATCAAGCTATACGATTTATATATTCAAATAGCTTGAAATATTAATATTAATAAATAAAAAAAACGACAAAATATTTATTATGTAGAGGATGTGGATATAACATATATTTAAATAGCATTTTATATTATTTAAATTTATATTTTTGACAAAATTAGGTATCAAATTGTAGGTGGTGTTTTTCAAATTAGTAAAGTTTAATGTTATTAATATTTTGTAGATAAAAAAATATTTGATTTTAGGCTTAAAAAGAGAAGATATTTATTAATCAAGTTAAATCAGGAAAATATAAAGTTCCAATTTATTTTTTGGAATTAATTTTAGAAGAGTACAACTGTAAAAGCAAAGGAGACTAAGATTAAAATACGTGTTCAAAGTAAAAGAAAATACTAAACTTGAACATAATACAAAAATAAAAAAAAATAGTTTAAATACAAAATGAATTAAAAATATTCAAGTAGAGAACAAAGATAAAAAAAATGTCTGATGTCATAAAATATACAGAATATTGCTTATAAAAAACATAAAAAAGTTTTATCAATATATAAATTAGAGACGCGAGGAGAAGAAAAAAAAATGAATGCAAAGAAAAGCAACATATCTACCATGAACTTTGAATTTACATAATAAAATAAATGCTAATAGTCCAAGAGGTGGCAAAAAAAAAACAATACGCTCTTAATTGACCTGGAGATTATAATTCTAGGTCTTACAAATTAAGTCTAGCTAAGCACTCTATTAGTTTCATTTTATTTATTTCTTTAGACTTGACTTGAAGTTCCGATCCCACACAATATCGAAAGATTTGTATTCACTTTCTTTATGTCTACAGTTACTTAATTTTATGTCTACAGTTGATCTACGGTCACTTTCTTTGTTGAACCATGTTGACAACATTGACTTGATAAATATATTCAATATTTAATATCGACCAACCATCAGAAAAAAGAGATTCTGCTAGCATGTAGATTTCGATAATTTTCAAGGACCGTTTTACTTTACCATACTTATAAAAGAAATAAGTCTAAAATTCCCAACAGCCTCCAAAGTGTAGCATGATTAATGCTAGGACTAGTAATTGTTGGTGATGTAATTAATACATCTCATATGCTTATTTAATCATCAAATTAGCTTGTTCTTATAATAATCTCCAAATGGAATAAAATATTTGGGGTGCAAGTGAAGGAGCATACTATGAACAATATAAGGAGCAAAGAAAATAGAAATGATTGATATTTACTGATAAACAATTTTCATAATAATTTTAAAAAAATGCAAGGACCTAAATGTATGAAAACTGCGTGTAAAAAAATTTGCAAGGGTCATTTTAACTGTTGACGTTTTTTCACACCACAAATATTACTTTATGTGTTCTAATTATACATAAGTACTTTCTCGGTGTGTATTAGTTACTGAATTCATTAAAATTAAATTCAGATGCCGATCCCTTATTTCATAGAAAATACGGAAATATTATATTTAAAATGTTTAGTGTAGCGTGCATATGGAAAAGAGTAATCGTGATTAAATCATGAAAAAATTAAGTATTATATTTTCCATATTGAAATTCATTAATTGATGTTACAGTGTTTGGATATCAAAACTAATAAAAATCGCTCAAAAACTAACGTTTATACTTGGGTGTTATGTGCATATCGTTTCTTTTTTTTCAATTGTTCATTATTGATTGACTAGCAAAGATGATAGATGTTATAATTATGTGACAATTATGATAATTATTATTATAACGGGGATGATCGTTGGGGTCATCAATGTACTATAACGACCGATTATGAAGGGACGAAGTATGATGAGTATTCAGACATTATAAATAGAATTGAACGTCTATAGAGAACTATAATCCGTTGTTCGGAACTTTTCACTTTCTTCAATTCCTTTTGCTAAAAAATTATACATATGTTGTATAAATAGCATACTTGATTAATGAGCCTAACATGAAAAAGTAAATTGGTAGATAAATATGTAGACAAATCATATTGTTAAGATTGAACTTCAAATTTCTTAATTTATGAATAAGTGATGGGTTATTATGTCATATTCCTAAAAAATAGTTGTCTATTAAATGAAATCACCACATCTCTATTATTGGTGCTGAAGGATTTGTATTCAAAGGTAGTTGCCCATTAAATGTAACAATTAGCAGTTGCATTCTACAACTGTATTATTGTCGCTTGTATTTAAAACACATAATTAATGACTTCATCCACCTAAAAAAAGGAAAAAAATAAAACATTGAATTTGACATTAGTTCCAAATCGACACATGAGATTTTGATTCCTCCATTTTTTGTAGAGATTAACTCATCGGATAACATGAATATGATAATTTTCCATGACCATTTTAGTTTACTTCTATTTTATATTTTGACGATAATTGTACCCTTCTTGATCGATAAAAACTAAAAAGAGTACGTTGTCACTTCTACTTGAACATTTGAATGATACTTTTACCCTTGTTGACCGAGAAATGATATGTTTGAAGTAATGTTGTAAAACTTGGACCGGACGTAGATGTTGGAGTTGGTGAATACTTCAGGGCCTTTTGTTTCTCACACCGGGTATGCTCACATGAGCTTAGGGGAACTGGAGTGTTACCCAATGATATCTAACCCCTACGCGCGGAAAGGAAGGTTCGGAGGGCACCGCCCTCCG
>LTAE01009567.1:4578-18357 GCA_001647135.1 Pontederia paniculata
CTCCATCGGTCGTCCTCCTATCCTGTGGTCGTCCGATCCTTAGCCTCCACGGCTCCATCAGTTGACAGACTCCTGGGCGGCCGTTTGTCTTCTCTCCAAGCCTCCGGACGTCCTCTGTCTTTGCCTGATGTCATCCGGTCGCCTGCGGTCAACCACTCCTCCGCTGCCTTCTGCTCTGGGCGTCCACTGTCTCCATCCTGAGCCCTTTGGACGTCCACTCCTCAGCCTGGCAGTCTTCCGGTCGTCCACTGTCTCCTCCTTGAGCCCTCCGAACGACCGCTCCCCAACCTTGTATTGGAAGTTTGTGTCTTGGGGTCGCCCATTCTTCAATCATCGGGCGACCTCCCCAGTTTAGCCTTTTACTCCGGTCGTTCGTTGTCTTCATATATGATTGACCGATCTTCCTCTGATTCCCTCTTCTCCATTATCGGTCGCTCTCTTTACATCTTTGGTCTACCGTTTATGCTCTACTGCTCCTCATCACGTATATTCTCCCTCTGATGCTGGTCGACCGCTTCATATACTTAGGACGCCCACTGCACACATGTAGCTCTTCTGATATAGATTACGTGTGCGTTGGTCGTCCATTCCTTCAGTTCAGGTTGACCACTATTCTGAACTGAATATATCCGGTTACATAAATCAGCTAAACAAGTTCATTAGTATTGGTTGAGTTCACTTACAAATTTGTGATCATTCAAAACATTCTCGGGATCCTAGATTCAACACTTCTGACATGATCTCATAACCTATCGAAAAAAGTTTGACCACCGAGCGTGACACGATGTCCTTGGGCTTCTTTGGATCGCCCCCACTAGATTTTCTCATGACTCAAAAATGGTGGAATACAATCTGCAGGATTCTACATGCTTTTCGACAATAGTGGCCTCGACTATTTCATTGCCAATGGTGTCCCACCTTTGAGGGCATCACTCTAGAATTCTCACCTCCTTGGAGGCCAAGAATGGTACTGGGAACATGAGGCCTTCCTACACCTTCCAATTGTTCAATACGAAGTTTCTCTTACCCTTTCTGAATTTAATTATATTTACCAGTTTCTGGATGAGGGTTACCTATGGGTTCTCAAGGAGTTTGAGGTTGCTGACTTTTGGAGGAGGATCACAAGGGTAGCACACCTCAACTACTAGACTACTAAGAGCACTATGATCTGTGATCCGCTTTGTGCACAGGATTCTCTCCAACACACTCTTTGGAAGTGGCGACGACGAAAGCTCGATGAATGGACCCGAGCTCTATTTCATCTACTGCATGGCCACCCACACACCTGTCAATGTGGAGGCCTTCCTGGCGCGCATATTTCATAAAACAACTAAAAGGACAAGGGGATGATCGTGATCGGCGTCCTCATTACTCCTGTTTCCCACCACCTGAAGATCGATATGGAGGATCTTGTCCTCGTGGATGACACTTCTTTCCTTGATGCGCGCATTATCCAAACTATGAAGCTTGGAGGTATTCAATGGGGCAAAATAATGTTCTTTTTCAAGGATTCAGACTTGTACCTGCCCTGTTCTAAGACAGAGATGTTTGACCCCTCCAATGAAGCCAACTTGATCATACTGCCTTCTGTAGTGCCTCGGCCTCCACCGATTATCCCACCTCGACAAGCCCCAGAACCCTCCCAACAAGATCAACCATCCTATATGGATGTGGACCCGTTGAATGTTCTAGTGACTTATGACTTCTCTGCTATGCATAACATTGTTACTTATATGTGCATACTTCTATGCAAGGAGACATCAGGACATCCGCGATCGTCAGGAGAGGACAGATAACATGGTCTGACGCATGCACAATTATCATGTGGACTAGGGCCATTATGGAGAGCTGTTATTCTATCAGCACCCTCAGCCATCGTCACAGTGTCGCCACAGGAATAGACTAGGTCGTGTATGTTCTTTTCTGCTTTCTTGAGTCATTTTCTACTTTCTTTTCATGCATTTGTGTACCCTCCCTTTAGTTGGGCCTAAACACTGAGGATAGTGTTAGGTTTAAGCTTGGGGGAGTTACATTCTCATGCATCATATTTGCTTTATGTACTACATGTGAGTCATTGCTTGTACTGCATTGTTATTATATTATTGAAAAATCCAAAAAAATTGAAAATTTGAAAACCCAAAAACATCCATCATCATCAATATTTTCTCATGCCTTGAAGTTTTATTTTTCGGGGAGTAATGTTCAGAGACAACCTGTTAGATAGCAAAATTTGAATGCTTTAGTTTAACACTTATCACTTGAACTTTGGGAAAAGATGGAATGTAGTTTGTTTCCATATAAATTCTAGTTACTTAGATGATAATTTCTTGTTTATGTCTTCCTATCCTTTGTTAGTATTGATAATAAATTACTTTCTATTGAATACATAAAGTGTATGTTGAGCTTATTACATAAAGTGTATGTTGAGCTTATTACAGTAAAAAAAGTTATTTATGAGATGAAAAAAATTGAGTTCAAGTAGTTGAGGAGGTTGTGATATGTGTTATCCGGAACCTTGGAGGGTTTGGTCAACTAGATTCGTAGGGGTTCATCCCTGATGACATAAGGCCATCTGATCTGGGATCCACCAATCGAAAGCCTTCTACATAGACCCTTTGTGTAATATGGAGAAGCGCACTAATAGCCAATTCGCTATTGTGATTCGAACCTTAACTCAAAACCTGGCAGAGTCCAGACAAGTAAGATCGAGGGGTGCTTTAACACCTGCTACCCTAAGGCTATCTAGTATGGGAGTCATCAGTCGAAAGCCCGCTACACAAACCTCCTTTAGCAATCCGGTGTGAAGGCTAGAATAAAAAAGGAAAAGTAAAATGAAAGAAGCAAGATTCTGAAAAGAAACTATTTTATTAAGGTCAGTATACACTTGTGTGTTTAATATTGATGTTCTTATTTGATACACTAACCATTGGTACATGTTAGGGATGGACTTGAAAGACTTTAAATTTGTTTAAGTGTCAGAAGTCTATGTGGCTGGGATTATTTGAAAAGTGAAAAGATGCTTTGGTGATAAGTGCTTAAATGAAGGGCAGACGAAAATTTGTTATTCTGTAGGGTGGAAACAATAATTGATTCTCTTTTATTTTCTGAGTTTTGCTATGAACATTGCTTGAGGACAAGCAAACATTTAAGCTTGGGGGAATTTGAACATTTCTTATCCCTTCTTTATACTCAAATTTGGGGTTGAAAGAAAAATGGACTTTTGGAGGGCAATGTAGGTAAATGGAGGGGACATTCCCCTCCTTTTACCTCGAACCAAATAGGCCCTTAGGGCTTGCATTTGAGTCATTCTCGCATAGCATGTATCTATTTTTTATCTTTATTTGTTCATATTGTTCAAGTCTGAAATCTACTCATGTTCGGTGTTGTTTTATAGGAAATTAGTTGAAGAGGGTAAGGAGAGGGTGAAATTGGACCCGACATCAAAAAAAGAACTTCCTCACGAAGAGAAAATCAACATCCAGAAACCATCACGGGCCGTGACAGACCATTACAGGTCGTGATGAAGGAAGATCAGCTGCAAGTGGATCATCACGAGCCGTTGTGCACATGTTACGACCTTTATAAGGGCCGATGCAACCTCAACCCAGATTGTTACGAGTTGTGATGGTTCATTACGGGTCATAAGGACAGATATCACAGTCGTACTGACCATATAACAGCCCTTACAATGACAGCAATTCAGACCATTATATCACCACGGGCCATAACACTATATTACGGGTCGTGAGGTAACATATCACGGAGTGTCATCATCCATCACGACCTTGACAGCAGTCGCTGATTACTGCAAAGTTTATCATCATGGGCCATGAAGGAAATAATGGGCCATGAGAGAAGAGGAGATCGATTTGCAAATCCATTCAACGCCCAAGTTACGGGCCGTGATGGTTCATTATGGGTCGTGACAACTTGAGACATCCTAAAAGGTTATATACTTACGGATTGTGAAATCATGTCACGGGTCGTGAGACATTAACGGAAATTTTTATGTGCGAGATCTCAATATGATTTGACAACCTAAAAGATTTGTAGTTGATCTGAGACTCTAAAAATTAGATTGCAACATATTTCTGAGGATTTTGGATGAGTTTTTATGGGATTTCTATCGCCACCATTGATGGGAAACATATTTGATTGAAGGGTTCACATGCAACTATCATCTAACCCTAGAAAACCCTAATCTGAGAGAGGGAATAAAAGGACTTCGTCTGCAAATTGAGAAGGGATGCTGGGAGCCGTCAACCCAAGCTAGAATGCTAGATAACAAAGAATTATTCCAAATGATTGCTGAGAGGAGTCTAGATCAGTACATTTGATGTGAGCAAAAATATAGATGTTGCACGCATCTATTTTATATCATTTTTAGGCATTTAGTATAGGTTTATTTATTATTTTAGTATATTATTCATTATATTTTGTCTTTGAGTCAGAGACTACCAATATGTTCTATCTTCTGTGATTTTCAGGTAAAAGAGCCCCAAAACTACACATAATTCGGAATAAACATCAAATAGTCGAGATGAACAGAAATCAAATGCCAACTTGGGCCGTTTTGTCCCAAAACGGTCCGTGTCATCGCTGACGTCAACACTAGCCGTGTTCGAATCAAATTCTACAAACTAGCAACTCGGGCCGTTTTGGTAGAAAACGGACCGTGTTGTATCTTTACAAAGACGGTTCGACCAATCGGACGACTCATGAAGATTCCCTCTTTTCTAAAATTAAAGATCTAATCTTAACCGTACGATTCAGAGTCTTCATGCCTATAAATAAGACCCTATGTAACCCAGAGAAAGGGTCTTCCCAGAGTTTATGCTTTTGGAGCCCCAGTTTTGGGAGTTGAATTATATATCTGAAGATCTGGTTGGAGAGGAGGAGACCCGAAGACGAAGTTCTAAGGGAAGAATCTGTAAACCCTGTTAGATTTTAGATTATTATATGCTGAATGTTTAGATGAACTTGAATCTGAATATTTTATGAATTATTGTTAGTATTAATCTCAATTTTCGTATCTGGTTTTAATCTGAATTTTCTGAATCGAATCTGTGTTTTCGACCGAGACGAACTCAGGCCGTGTTGGCCAACACAGGCCGTTTTTGCCTTCGCCGAATATTTCTCGAATAGTTTAATCGCCGAGACGAACAGCCCGCGATCCTTTTCAGGACTCTGGCCGTGTTCTTCTCCCCGTCGTTTTGAATATTTTATTATATTTTTACCGAACGTGTCGTGATCCTTTTCAGGACTCGACCGCGTATTTTCTGAGTCAACTCGGGCCGTGTTCATCACGCGCCCTTAATCTGCCGTTTGCATTATTTTAATCAGTTTTATTCGAGAAGAAAGCGCCCGTGATCCTTTTCAGGACTCGGACCGTTTTCTCTCTCATCAGCAGTGCCGTGTTTTTCCACGTCCCGACTCGGGCCGTTTTGGACGCAAAATGGGCCGTTTTCATCTTTGATTTTTCCGGTGCCGTCTCCTAGATTTTATTGATTAGATTCAAGGACCGAGGTCTATCTGTTTCCAGAATTCCGAGGTTGTGGGTTGCTATTCACTCGAGAGAGGCCTAGCAATTTAGGATTAGATTTTATTGCATTTTCAAAGTAATTGATTTTGGGTCTAACGTTTTCACGTATTCCTAACTTTAATTATTTTCAAAGTAGTTAAGTCATCCGTTTCCGGAGTCTTATACATTTAAATCAATCCTTCTGCCATCTAACATTTAGATAAGTTTATTGATTAATTCTGAAAGATAACAGTGGTTAACATATCTTTTATCTCTAACTAATCCAACCTACTTCATCTATATATTGATCTTTTAAAACTGAAATCTAATATTTTATCTCTTACAAATTTTATCTTATCTTCTATCTTATCTTTTATCTTATCTTAATTCGCTGAATATCTTTTAAATCGGGTTTTCAAGATAAAATTTCAGAATCTTAAAATTCATCAATCCTCGTGGGTTCGATACTCTACTTATCACTTTATTACTTGTGCGACCAGTATACTTGCTGAGTATTTAGCGTGTGATTTTTCGCATCAACATTCATTAAGGAGTCTGCTCAGCATCTTTTTAAATCTTGAAGAGTATTTTTTGTTCCATATTTTGTTGGGATGAACTTTACTATTTTATGTAATTTCTTTGTATCTTATGATAATTTCGAGTTGTAAAGAATTATTAAGTAGGTTTAGAACTTGTATACTTTTTCATACTTTTGATTATTAACTTTAGTTGTCTCTTTCCCTGAACATGATTGCTTGAGTTTTCTGAGTTTTTGGTTGATCATTAACTGTGTAGTGTGATCAATTCATGTCATGCTATTGTGATCCGTTAAGGACTTAGTAGTGTGTGTTCTGTTAGGTTAACTCATTAAAGGTGATTTAATAGTCTAGGAATACATTTGATTGCATTATGTGATTATAATCTAAAAGGTAGATCCATTAAGAAATACTTGATAAATTATTATCATATGTATAGTTGATTTTTCCGTTAAGGAAGAACATAATAATAGGTGTTCCTAATCAATCTGGAGAGTCAACTTTTGAGTAGGACTTGTGCACAATTATTTCTTTGAGAAAGTATTAGTTTTATTCATCATCATTATTCTCATCCAAGCCCTAGTCGTCACACACTATCATTATAAATTACCATTTTTAATTAATTCAGTTTATGAAAGAATCACCAATTTATAACCTTATGTTTGTCTCATAGTAATCTCTGAGATTAGATAGTTACATTAGTTCCTCGTGGGATCGACAACTCTTACTCTTTACATTCTATTACTTGAACGACTAGTGCACTTGCTAGCATGTATTTGCTTGTAATGGATTTTTTGCATCACTATTCTCCTCTTCTTAAATAGTATGTCTTTTAGAAATTTGGCCTATGGTGGCCTTTGTTAAAGAGCTTCCATAGAAGGTATATTGATCTCAAGATTTTTCAACACTTTAACAAACCTAGTAAATTGTTGATCTTCATGGTCCTTCAGCATTCTGTGGGGAAAAGGTAAAATCTTGCATAAAGGCTGTTGGTAGCTAGTAGTCTTTTCAACTTGAGCTGCTTTTGAGCTCTAGGGAATGAGTTCTGATTTGCAATTATCTGAGGTTTTTGAGGTGATTGTTGAACTGGAATATGGATCTTTTCTACAGCATGTAAACTCACTTCAGCTTGCTCTCTTGCAGGTAGATTTCTTTCATTCCTCAAAGTCACAGTCGTAACTTGCTCCCCTGTTTTTGGCTCTGGTTTGTCCTTTTAAATTGTGGGGTCGTGACGCTGCAGCATTTGCTTGAAGTGCTATTTGATGTTCTAGCAGCTTGTTGTGGGTAGATAGATGCTCAATCTTTGTGGTCATCTTCTGTTATTGCCTCATCAATTGTTGTATCGTCTCTTCCAGTTTGGGTTTAGGTGGTTCAGAGTTAGGACCAGATAATATCAATGGTGGTTGTTGGGGTTGTCTTGGTAGGATTCTAAGCTGCCAGTTTGGATTAGGAGCTATGGGGTTGTGAACTGAGGGATTTTGATAGTGATTGTTCTTATAAGAGAAGAATGGATGGTTTTTGTTTTCAGGAGTGTATTTCTCAAAAGGAGGTTTAGGTGCAAAGTTCCCAAAAGCATTGACTTGATCAAACCGATGTTCTTGCTGCTGAATTAATAGGTTGCAGGATTTAATTGTGTGACCAAGGTTTCCACAAATATCACATGTTGTTTCAGGGTCTGCACCATGCTGACTTGGGGTGTAAGATTTAGCTTTCCCAGGGCCCTTTGTACAACTTCTTCTACCTGTAATGATATGGATTCCACTTCATTAGTTGATTTCATCTTGGCAGGTTTTCTAGATCTTTCGTGTTTGAGATGGTGGTGATTTCTTGCCAACTTTTCAACAATTTTATAGGCTTCAACAATGTCAATTGTGGTAAACACTCCACCTACTGCATTATCCAGGGCAATGGAAGTTGGATAGTTCAAGCCTGAACGGAAATGATCTAATAGTTGTCATCTCCCATATCCATGGTGAGGGCAAGATGCAACTAGGTTCTGAAATCTCTGCCATGCCTCATACAAATTTTTCATTTCTAGCTGGCTGAAATTATAGATCTCTTCACTTATGTGAGTTCTCTTACTTGGTGGAAAGAATTCAGCTAAGAAATTTTGGACCAAAATGTCCCAATTTGCTATCTCCTCAAGTTTAAAAGTCTTCCATCACATCTTAGCCTTCCCTCTCAATGAGAAAGGAAAAAGTCACATGTATATACCTTCAGCAGGGATGTTGTTAATCTACAAGGTACCGCATATCTCTTTTAAGTTATCCAAATGTTGGGCAGGATCTTAATGTGGCTGACCCTTCAAATTGGTCTTGTTGGATCATAGTCACTAGGGCTGTAATTGAAAGGTCCCATTGGCTACAGGTGGTACTCTTGGAATTCTAGCTCGATTGGCCACAGGGGAATAAGTGTCTTTCAAACATCTAGGCCCGTGAGCTGCTAATTCTCTTTCCATATTGACTTGATTTTTTGATGTCTTAAGTGTGTCTAAACTAATCTGAATAATAGGTCTCTCAGCAGTTGATGTTTCACTTATGTACTCTAGTTGTAGAATGGTTGGTGTCTCAAATTCAGAATCCAAGTTGACTGTCGTAGATGATTCAGAAATTGTCAATTCAGATTGATTGCAGTTCAAAAATCAGCAGTGCTTTCTCCTTATTAAATCTTTGTTGCTTTCGTCTTCTTCTTCTAACTCTCTCTCTGGTTTAGAAAAGTAATCTTCTTCAGTAGCTTCAGGTCTTGACATGCACTGCACCCAAGTTAGTGATAGACAAGAGAAGAAAGAAAAATAGAAAATGAAAATTTTTAGAAAATATTCACAAGTTATAATGAACTAATGATGATTCACAATGGAAACGATGAAGTTAACAAGTTAACTGATTTCTTCCTTAAAATTGACTATTGCTTCCCTGACAATGGCACCAAAATTTTGATGTGTATGTGTGCCTAGTGTTTGATCAAAATTATATTCATGTATAGATATGCAAGAAGGGTTGTGACAGTGTATATGCAGGATAGTGATAACAATAGACAATCAGTTTTAAAATCCTAGAACAACACAGCGATGTTGCAAGTATATGGCAATTGAAGGTAGTCTTAGGGTATTGAATCCACAAGGAAGCTAAAGAAATTATCAGGAATATATCACTCTAACTTAATATAACTAACAAATACTTGAGAAAATGGTGGAAGTAAACTAAAAGAACATAAATATAAAGTAACTAATTTTTAGGGTTTTCAGAATATTTTAGGAGAAATAGAATAATAACTTCAACTGACTAATTCGAAATGCAGCAGGGATGTGAGAACTTTGGATGTTAGTATATTTCAAAGATGTTGGATTGGACTATCATTACATTACAAGGTTTGAATATTAAACTAGATCTCGATGAAGAGAGGAATCATGAATTCCTTTTCAAAGGGGGTTCGATCCTTTTCTCGTAGCTGGCCGGCGTTAGAAAGAAAAAGGTAATCCAGGAACCTAACTAGATGGATCTAGTAGCTACTATTGGGTCGAGAGTCTTTCGGCATACAACCCATGCATCATGATCCTACAAAACCAGTGTGGTAATCACTGTCGGATCATGTGTGGACGAGATAGGATGGTTCGTCCTCCAAACGTCCAGACTCTAAAAGAACAAGCGGTTTCCCTATGGTTGCAGAGATGTTAACGCATCTGATGGCAAACAAGAACTCAAAACAAGACCATCGCAATCAAGCACCACGGACACTTGAAGTCACGGATGCCCCTCAATCAAGGCATATCATCTGACAAAATGAGTGTAATCAAGAGAGAAAATCAGAAACAATGGGTCAGTTCGAATTCGATCACAATAAGCATAAAACTTTGCTCAAGGTCGATGATTCATAAACTGAAATCAAAGTCGAGTTCATAACAATAATCCAAAGTAGCTCAATAGGCATAAAACCGAAACATAAATCTAATCTGAAATCCCCTATACTAACGTCAAAATAATCCTATTTAGTTACAAAATATGTTGTCATCACAGAAATATAGAGTTTAGGAGTTCTCATCTTCATCAATAACTCCTCCTCCAATGATGTTTCCTCCTACGTGCGTCGAAGAAGATGGAATGAATTCGAATGATAGGGGAGATGTCCAAAAAGATGTCTTTCCTTTTT
Source organism: Pontederia paniculata (assembly GCA_001647135.1). Taxonomy (NCBI): domain Eukaryota; kingdom Viridiplantae; phylum Streptophyta; class Magnoliopsida; order Commelinales; family Pontederiaceae; genus Pontederia; species Pontederia paniculata. The sequence goes on from LTAE01009567.1 coordinate 14,782, forward strand.
TTTCTTTCTTCTTTTATCTCATTTCCTTTCTTGGCATCTATCCTTTCTTTCCTGTCAGAAAATATTCCCTTTCGATTTTCTCTGGTTCATCCTTTCCAATTATGAGTTGTTAGGAATCTCATGTCTTTTCAACAGTTTTATCATCTGACAAGTCGATGTGCTAGGTTGTGAAGCTCCTTCATACTAGGATGTGAAAGCTCTTTTTCTATGAGGGTCCTGAAATCGCAACAAAACACAACATCAACTGGTTCTAAATACGTATATTAACAAATCTAAATTAAATATGCGAGTGGTCATTAGAAAAGAGGAAAATGGGTTTATAGTGGAGGATGAAGCTCAAAATAAGACATGAAAAGCAGGGTTAGACATAGCTTTGAATGGCCATGTGACATGCACTAGATGTGTAGCATCAGGTAGCTCTCCCAACTTATTTCAACACTAAGGATAGTCTTGGGATTAAGTTTGGGTGAGGCAATGGTATGATCTGAACTATTATTTACTTACTACATGTTTCTTTATTGAAGAGTTGATTTATTGATACGAATTTTAAATTGAAAATTTATCACCATGTTTAGTTTTCACACCTTATGCACTATAGTTGATACCAACTTTAGGTTGTGACCATTTTTTTTTATTTCAAATTACTTTGCTTGTACTCACCTTTGAGTTAGAGAATATCATGGGTATGTATCAGCAGATGCATCCCTAGCCTAAGTCATGAGTTTTCCTTGGTTACCCTTGAAGAAAGAAATCTGAAACACATTACCCCCAAGTAGGACCTAATCCTTTAGCAGCCATGTTGATGCTTCTCATAACCACCCTTTTATTCTTGGAATCCCTACTCATATGATTGACTTACTTTCAAACAAAAAAGAAAAGTGAAAAAAAAAAGAAAAGAAAAAGAAGAAAATCTCAATATGAGTGCCTAATCTACATGTATTATTCTGCTTTGCCTAGGAAAAATATTCTTTTCTTTAATAACCACTCCGCTGACTTCACACCCTGAAGTCAAGAGTGTGTGATTGAGACACACCCTGAGCACCCCATCAGAATATTCTAAGAAGAAATGGTGGGACAATGTTGTGAGGACCATGCTTATGTCACCTCAATCAACTACTTTGATGACCCTTCATTTGAAGAACTCAAGAGTATGCTCCTTTGAGCATCTCTAGCATTCGAACCCAGTATTCTAGGAAGAAAAGTAAGGATATGCTAAGGGAAATCATCATTTTACTTTCACTCCCTAAAATGGCAGGTATAATGGTATATGAAAAAAAAGAAGTGAGATTATGAAAAAGAGTTAGTAACCGATGATTGTTTGTAAGTAAATCATCATTATTTTTACTATGATTCAGGAGTTAATAAGTTTCGGAATATTTGATGATAGGAAATTTGGTCTTAAATTTCATAGGTAAAGTCACACTCTTATCATGGATATGATTCTTTCATGTTGCACATTATAATCTATTTATATAACTCTTGCACTTTATGAAATTCTTGGTTAGTATATATCACTTTTCATACCTTGAACCCTTTTTGGCATGAATCTTGTAGTTTATACTTTTTTTTGGCTGCAGGGATCAGGAGAGGAACGATTCATACCTTACAAGTCTTGGAGTTGATGGCAACCTGCAAATAGACATTCACACCCTAGGTTCTCCTCTAGAGACGGTTTTCGTACCCTCACTGTCTAGAGAAAACCAAAAAAAGACAAAATACTAATTGCCCCTGCTAAAAGATTCCTCTGCCATATTCCTAGATATTTCTTACAGGAAATGACAAGGTACAGTGTCAAAAGGGCAAGGGAGGACCACCATAGTATATAAGACACATGTAGATAACTTTTGAAAGGGTTGATCACTTCCGAGAGGAAAGGCAGCCATTACTGGAGCTTGGAGAAGGGAAGAACAGTTGAAGGGAGATCGGAGGTGAGGTTTTGGTGTGATTAATTCCATATTTGAGGAGGAGAAGAACTTATGGGGAAGCATTATCAGTTCTTGTATTTTCAGCTTTTATAGTTCTTAATATGGATTTATGTTTTGATGATCATTTGATGTTTGCGATGGTTATAAGAAACTAAACTCTTAAGCTTGAACATGTGAGTGTTTGAGAGCTCCTTCTTTTTGTTTTTAACTACTTATTTGTTATCTAATATTTTCATATAAATTTCCAATCTGCTCTTGTTTCAAATGTTAACGTTATATACTATTTTGATGTTATGAACTGCTTGTGATTGAAACTCAAGTTTTACTCATGCTGCAACCCTAGCCCGAGAGGGAAGGAATTGAGATTTGAGTGTCATTTGCTATTGCAACCCTAGCCTGAGAGGGTGGGAAATGTTGTGAGGGTTCTACTAGAATCCGAGAGGGGAGTAGAGCTTAAAATAGATGACATTTATCTCTCATCTTGGTCAAAGATGGAGACCGAGAGGTGATATCTTTCTATTCGTGAGTGGCTAAAAGGTTCTTAGCGGATGTATGTTGAGTGAAAATGGTAAAGATCATTCGAGAACCCAGAGGTGTGGATGGTCTCGAGGGATTTCTACTTGGGGATTTTGACTATGAGGGTAGCAAGATTTTCCATTGAATCCCATGTTATTATTAACTAATTTAATGTTTCAATAGCTAGTTGGAGTTCATAAACATCTCCTGCATCCGAGTGTCTTCTCCTATTTGAGTGTATCTTTCTTCCTCTGCATTTATTTTTTTAGCTCCCTGTTAAAACCTAAAAACCCTAAAAATATTTTGTTCATTTTCTTTTTCAGATTTAGGTTTCTTAATATCTTTTAATTTTCTGCACTAATATTCTCCCTCACAATTTGGTTTAGTATAATGTAAAGTAGATAAGTGTGGAATCCAATTCCCTTGTGGATTCGACCCTAAAAGACTACAACAAAGGTTGTGTGCTTGTAGTTGGAGTTGTATATTTAGGAAACTTTTTAAAACTTGTTGATTTTATTAGATTGTTCTGTTGCCCCTAGCTCAAATATTTCACACCTAGGTAATACAAATAATGTATACTGCCACACCCTGTGACTCTGAAACTGGGTGCATTTTCACACCCCAAAATCACTAATTTTGACACATCAATCACATTTATTATTCTTCCTCGTTTCTCGTTCCCCATTTCTCAATCCTCGTTCCATGATCCTCCTTCATGATCTTCCTCCTCTTCAAGTCCTCCAAGAGAGATAATTGATGGTCTCTTCTCTCTTAACCTATATTTATAGGGGCTTTCTAGGTGTAATCCAAATTAATCATAACTCAAAATCTCTTATAAAATATTATTTTTTTATCCGCGGCTTTTGTCGACGTCGTGATAAACTTGTAATAATCCGTGATAAACCTCTTCACGACCCGTTACAAGTTGTAACGGCCCGTGATGGTCATGAGTTGTCACTCGCGGAGCTTCGGCATGTGGTCGTGATGCGCGTCGCGGTCGTGATATTCATCATAACGGCCCGTGACCAACTGTCACGGCCCGTTATCAGTGTTATGTCGGCACACCATGCTGCTGCTCCTTGATGCATCACAGCCTGTAACACTTGGTCACGGCCCGTGATGGCTGCAGAATGTT
>LTAE01009568.1:0-10485 GCA_001647135.1 Pontederia paniculata
AAATTTGTGATCATTCAAAATAATTTCGGGATCCTAGATTCAACACACATTGCTTTGCAATATTACTTATTCTCTTGACAACATTTCGCAGTTTGCACCCACTGGTTGATTCATTCCTTCTGGTATATGAATTTTTACCTTACTTTCTTGACGATATTTCTTGTTTAGTGCAATTCCTCGACTTTTTCCCCCGAACATTCTTTCAAATCTGTGTGCATGCTATGAATTTAAACATTAAATGACATCAATAAAGCAAAACAATAGTTTACATTGAAAAATAAAGCACAAAAAATAATAAAGATATGCATTTATTTCCATGAAAAGACTAAAAAAATACCTTATGCTTCGAAAGAGGTATAAGTATATTGCACACAGAAAATATAAATGACAACACAAGAAAAAAAGTTAGACATTTCAAGCTATAAGTATTTATAAACATACAAGAATGCATTTATAATGCACAGAGAAATTCATACAAATTAACATAATAAACTTCTAGGTAATTGGTAACTACTAATACTTAGTGAACCTTCAGTAGAGGTACTAGGAGCAATAGATGGAGCCACCGACACCGATAAAGATGCAATATTAAGGACCAAAGAGGTTGAAGGAGGATGGTATGTGATACTAGATCTTCCAGTAGTCATCCTAGTAAACAATCACAATAATTTATAGTACAATTAACATTATTAATAATGAAACAAGTTAAATTATATGCATGAAAATAAAATCTACAAGCAAACTGACGTCACATATTTTTTTTGCTTTTAAAAATATTTAAAAATAATGTCATACATATTCATTTTCACTATTTGATAACTTTATATCAATGTCAAATTTATCATTATCATTAAATGAATTATCTTCATATTCATAAATAACATTACAAATGGAACGAATTTGCACGTTATTTATTCTATCACCTGAGGATCAATATCTTGACAATTCAAAAGTCCAATCAGAATTATCAATTTGTATTGTCTTTGCACTTTTCTTGATAGTGGCTTCATTAGCTAGTCACTAATTTCCATATTTACGAATTTTTTTATCAGCATTTATGATGCTAGAGTTTGAGATTTTCTCAAGGGCAGCTTATATTTCCTTCAAAAATAATTCCTAAATAAATAAGTGATTTTTTTATTTCTGTTGTAAGAATCAAATATTAATTTACTTTTACTAGATTGACGATCTTTTTTCCTCTATATCTGTTCGGAACAATACAATCCAAAAAAGATAATTTTACTCTCGACCAAATGAAATGGGGATCAGATCTCGACTACACGGCGGGAGATTTGGAGAGCGACAAGAACGCTACCGGTCGACTGCCGTGCGCGCAGACACGTTCAGGTCTCAGGTGACACGCGTGGGGCCGAGTTCACGTGCGGGCGCGTGCCCGGTGCATGGCCCAAAGCAGCGCCGGAAACATTGACTTGGAGCAAAAAGTGAAGCCACTCCGGCCGGCGGGGCACGTCTTCATTTCACGTGACTCTGGTCGCCCGCCCGGGACTCGCCAACGAACGTATAATATTATATATATACTGAGAAAGTGGAAGTGTACTGTGTTTAGAGGGAGACGCGACGGTGAGGCCGCTGGGACATTGCATGCAGTGGGCAGTGCGTTCAAATTCCTCGATGGTTGCTCCATAAAACTTCACGTCGTATATCATTCATACGCAGAGAGAGAGAGAGAGAGAGAGAGAGAGAGAGAGTTAATGTGTTGCAACAAAGAAGTTTGCATCACGCATGACATCTTTGGGGAAGCTCATCAATCATGCCAGTGGTCAGCTGCCGACGACATGGACAGGGATGCACCAAAATGCAAGAGCCAGATACTTCGCGCACCCGGCCGTCGTCTTCGTCCTTGCACGCATTATTTTAAGAAGATGGTGTGCTTAGATTCTTTAGAATGTAACAAACAAACAAGGTGATATAAACCATCGTGATCCATGCAACTATATATTATAATATCCGAATATAATTTGATCATCCAAATCTAAAATTTTAAAGATTAATCAACCAACAGGTTTGTTTGGTTCATAAAAATGTTTTTACTCGATGGTACGCTTAGAATGTCACAAACAAATAAAAGAAGGAGGCCATGTTAATCCATCATGGTAATGACTAATGAAGTACGTCCCTTAGATGATACTAACTATTGTAATGTCGGAATATCTGAATTTAACCCCGATCAACGACGTTTGGAAACACTGATAATATTGATTTGTGCACATCTTTTATGTATTAAACTATTCCCTTGCCTGTTTTTCCAAACAAAAAGAAGAATAACTTAATCCCTTGATTTCAAGTCTATTTCTTAAAATTCAAATTTCATACCATCAACCTTTTGTTTTAATATTATCTTAGTTCGCTCATCGATAGAAGTTTACTTTTCCGGATCGTCGCAAATCCAACACTTTTATGAGGATGGTGCAGTACTTTCAAGGGCTATGCAAACTTAAAAAATGAAAACTTGCAACATTTTCATGAGCTATGCAGGAATCATGTTCTGCAATCAATCTCAACATACTTAATGCTGATTATCTTAAAAAATATAGCGGAAAGGAAACAGACAATAATTTTCTCTGTAAACAAATTGACACCGAAAATACTAAGTTCGACAGGAAAAATAATAAACAAGACAAAATTCTCATGGATGCAGACAGCAACACATCCAAACAAAATACAGGTGTTAAAACTAAAAATGAACACACATATTGGAAGTCACTGTCCACCCAAATCACAGCTTTAAGTAACAAGTCAAAAACTCTTCAACCCAAAGCTTCCGCAAAGTTTGGCCTAATCTGCAGCCCACAGGAAAAAAGAAAAGAAAATCTATGAACCCAACAACATTGAGCCTATTGTCAAAGAACCTCAAGCTACAGCTGTTGTCCTTAGTAGCTGAATGCGACGCCCGGACAATGACCTCCATCTTCGTTGCAAGAACATTGTTCAAAGGAAATAAGATACATATTCCTATTATAACTTATAGATCAATCAGCCATTAAATGAACTGCTAACAAGAAATTATGAGAACAGACTGATTTCAACTTGTACATGAAATCACTATAGTTTGTTAATCCAGACAAGCAATTGTTAGTATCCTTGACCAGACAAATGATTGCTTTGTGTCAACAACTACACATACCACTAGGAATGTTAAAAAGGTATGGCTCACTTTTATACGAATAATGGCTTAATAAATTGAAGACATTCTTGCAATCTTCCACAGAAAATTGGATGAATGACACAACTTAGAAGCAGAGGTGATTAAAAAGGAATTAATAAGAGAGTATATATGGACATATACTTCCTTTGATTAGCATGTATAAAGGAGTTCTGTGTACAGAGGCGTAATCCCAGTAAGGAAAAGCAGCATTACTATTGTTATGATGCATACAAAATTTATACCGATCAGACACCTCAACCATATGGACAAGCAGAAACAGAGCACTCAATAGCACCCAATATAATCACAATGTCGAGTCCTTATTTCTTCTGCACATTTTTCAGTTAGAAATAAAAGGGTCGACGTGAAGTTAGCGATCGCGAAGATGACAAGGAGATTGATTCTATACACATACGATTGGGTTTTTGTTTAATCTGTATTAAATGTCCTTCCAGGCTACACAATTTTACCTGTTTACAAACTTGTGTTAGCATGGACAAAGTAAATTTGGAACAGGAAAATAGTTTCAGAATCAAGACTTACATGCAAAGCTGCTATTGTGGACAAGAGGTATCTGGATTGGTCAAGTAATGTTCGCTCACGTGCAGCTATTTCAGCAATTTCACTCGCCAAGGAACTTGTATCTTCTATCTGTAAAAGTAAACTTTCAATGTTGTGCACAGGAGAGGAACTTGAAACTTTAATACTGGACATATTTATTGATCATGTATTTGAATCACAGCTGTTAGTCAAACTTGCATTGTTTAACTCATACCCGACAGATCATTCATTATGACATCTAATTTAAGATATCAGGAAATTAAATCGCTTTTTTTAAAGAGAGGAAATAAAATCCTACATTGTGCATGCTATGCATATGATGGCTTATTGTGTTCTTACACGTTTCCACAATCCAAATGTTCTTCGTAAAAAATGTACTGATACAAACTTTGATCATATAGTGACTGGCCTGTCAGGCCCCATGGATTGTCTGCTAAATTTCCTTAGTTAAGTCCAAACTTCATGTTTATTTTCACATGAACACAGGGAAGTGGTTTGATGTCTCGAACAGAAGTTCAGCTGCTTTAAAAAGGTGGATAATTGAAACCTTCCATGGTTACATGTCCCATGGGAACCAGAGTTTCTAGCAATTGATAGCTTTATCATTTATACAACTACTAAATGGGCAGTTTGATAGACACTTGTGATGGAGATCTACTAAGTTAATATAATTCCTAAACCACAATTAAGTTATCCACTTATGAAATAACAGAAAATAATTTCAATTCATTAAAACTAAGTTTTTCAGCAGCTATCACCGGATTTTGACAGAGTTCAATGACCCTGTGTTCCACATAACAAGGAAACCTAAATAAATGGAATCTAGAAACTTCAAAAGGGCAGAAGGCTAAATAATCTACAGCAAACTTCCAGAAAAAAAGAAGCTCATGACTATGCTAAGTACAAAAAGTCTTAATAAAATTAAGTAGGCAGGCAAATCAATAAATTTAACTGTTGAAAATCACAGGATAGATTTAATTTGATGCAGGTTTAATTATTTAGTTCATCTATGAATTAGTGCATAATTTTCACTCTTGCAGAATTGTTATGACATTATCCTGCTAGTCCAACCCAATTTATCTTGGCAACTGGTTAATGAAAACATTTTTTTGAAGGGTATAATGAACTCAATTATAGAAAATTCTTAAGTTGAGTACTTGCAGTTCTTTGGATAACAATGGTTGAATCTCAGTTTATGCTAAACACTTGTTGAAAAGTTTATTTGGAAGAGAATAATGAAGTAATTTCATTATTCACATTAGTTAATGCTTAGGTCATTAGTTAAAAAATTTTCTACTTCTTTAGGGGTCTCAAGGAAGCAACAAAAAATCCAACCATATGGACCATGCATGCACGGAAGTTGGATGCAATCACCTTTTTTAATAAAGAGCATATGGAGGATGCCATTGCTTGCATAACGACAACTGCTGAACCAACAGAATCTTTCATCTTCTGGACATCAGCCTGTTGGAGGAAAGTTTGAAAGTATATAATTTCTTTTTAAAGTTAAAAGAAAATATATCATTAAGATCGAGATTTCAAGTGTTGGTAGCACGCTCCCAGAAACTGGCTAACATAAGTCAGCATAGCAGGGTTCCAAAATCCTCAGTATATAGTAGTAAAACCTCATTTTCAGTCTTTGCAATATGGTTCTTAGCTTCTCTTTGAACCTATTTCCCAATACTAAAAACTTTAAAGCACGAACCTTTGCTCCATCAACAACTGGAAGACGGAGCGTGCTAGCCCTTAATGCTTCTGTTGCTGATAACAATGAATTTGAATGTTCTCTGTCTATATTGGACCATTCCTCCAGATGTGTTATCTGCGTTAGTCAAATTTAAATTTCAAAGTTATGCAAGTCATGACTGATAAATAATAAAGCAGACACATCATGAAATATGTTTTCTGGATATTGCAATGCTAATTACATTGAAATCTCACATTTCAATCAAATGCTGCCCTTTGCCTAATTCAGATGATGTCATCCCCATCTAAACTCCACTAGCCATAAAAATAAGTGCCAAAGTACGACAACTGATTCTTTTGAATCTAATTAGAATTGGAGGAATTGTTGCTTTATAAAAAAATCAGGGCTCAATACCCTTGGAATCTTAAATCTTAATTAACTTTGACTTTTCTGTGAAATATCATGAATTTTCTCTTTTTTTTTTCTTTTTTATGGATAGTAGATTGTTTTTCTTTTTGAGGATACCAGATTCCTTTTTATTCCAAGAGGATAGAGAAACATCAGTCTTCAACTTGGCATGCCATGCAGGTACCAATCTTGACATGCATGGATCATGATGGATAAGGGGAGAAATCACAGAGAATTTACAAAAAAGATCAAATGAACAAAGGAAATAGTGATAGTATGACATTCCATGCCAAATATGTAAAGACGGATGGATGCTATTTTGAAAGAATAAGTTTCACTAATTTCCAAAGAAAATGTCAAAGTTAATGTTTAAATGTAATTTGCCTACTAACAAGTTACATACAAATAACTTTAATTTGTTCATATAGAACCAAAAGAAAGGAGTGTATTCACTTTGAAAGTTCATTTTTTGGACTTGTTTATTGAGCTTGTTACATTCTGGACTCTGTAGCATATACTACATTAAAAGTTTGCATACGTTGTTCTCCCTCAAATTCTTTGATTAGCTGCCAAGTTACTTTGAAGAATCCACCAGTCACCACCTTGTCATCTCCTTCCTCTTGTTCACATATGTTTCCGAGAAAAAGAAGATTTATTTTCAAGTATCATTTAATGAGTTAAAATGCATGCAATTTAAAATTTGAGAGATAATAAAAATTATCAAAATGAGTTTTTTATGTACTTTGTTGGATTTCAATGTTCTGAAACCAATTAAGAATGTACCTGACAAAGAGGACTTCAAAATCCACATTAAAGTTAATAGTTGAGGTAGATTACTGTAATAAAAACAGATCTAAATTTCAACTTACAAATACATCCCAAATATAATTTTCATATGAAGAAATCAAAAGTAGCTACTCGTAAATATTTTGTTATTAATGAAAGATGAAAATCCCTTTAAAGAAATAAAGATGAAAATAAATTTTAATCCACAACCAACAACTTTGATCAATGTATCTAAGGACTCTTGAAAAGACAATACAGACGAATTACCTGTCCTTTAAGAATGGAAGTTAGTTTTAAATTTTGTGTCAGAATATGTAGCTTGATCGTTTTAAGGGTGATGGAATCATGCATATCTGCAACAGTTATCCAAGCATTATAGAGACTTTTCTGAAAAAAATAAAATGAGAGTCAGCCAATAATTTATATTTGAGATTATGCAGACAAAATTTGAAAGAAACACTAGCTCATAAATTGTCATAGCGACTGGAAACCTTATTATCAGATACACATAAATAAAAACATGCAGAAGATTCCCAAACAGAAGCAATAAGGGAAATATAGCAGGACAAACTGACATGGCAGTTGAATGGATCTAAAATGATTTGATATTACTTTTTCTTAAATTTCCTTTTTTCAAATAAGCATTCTAAATGATATAAATAAGTGCATCTGCCTTTTTTACATTGAAAAACAAAGTGCATCTGTTTTTTTTTTCATTGAAAAAAAACATCTGTATTACTTCTTTTATATCAGATACTATTAATTTTAAGCAGAATGCCATGAGGTGCATACTGACACAGTCCAGATCCGAGCAGCTTCTTTATATGATTTGCCTTTCTGATCTGTAATGATTATTGTAGCTTTACGTTACATCACAAAACTATGATGAAACGACAAGACTAAATAGTGTACAGAAGCACAAATCATTTTGGCTTATTTTCAAGTGGAATTCTCTAATATGATTACTATCATAACATTGCTAATTGCCATCTAAAAGTATCTGATATTTTTCTAGCTAATCTATTGAATACACCAGTACTACCACAAAGTAAATTGCTATGATACTGAATCTAGATTTTTCTTGTAAGCTCTATTCTAGAGTGAATTACATAACCAGTCTAATCATTTATATCATTCCATGGCGATTCACATAAACCTTGGGTTAAATATCATTTAAAGGCTTTGAGAAGAGAGCAATCACTGAGTCTCTGCTACAAAGATGCCTCAAATCAGCAGAAGATATGGCAATATTGTGCGGATACACTGTCATTGTGCAGTCTATGATAATTTGCAAAACAAATGCAATTATCCCTGCTGCTGGTTTAGATGCATATCCTCTTGCCTTACTATATGTATTACTTCTTTTTCCATTAAATCAAAGTTCACTGGGGCAAAACATCCATAATGAAACATACTTGACACCAGATTTGAAACTCTGGGCTCTTCCCGAGGCCCCCTGCCACATCCTTTTTTTATTTGGTTGCATTCTCTGTTTCCATCTTATCATTTTTTGTGCATCTTATCATTTTTTTTTCTTCAGAATACTGTGTGCACTTTACAGTTGAAGGACGAGGCACTAGTGAGAACTCTTGCATCTGTCACAAAAACTGAAGTTTGGATAATTAGTTTGTTTTCTTCCAAATGCACTACATTTCATGGTCACATTCAAATTTTATCTCCATCCTAACTCTTTTTGTGCATCTTCTCATATTTCTTTCCATAAAACTGTTCAACTTTATAATTGAAGAACAAGATAATGGTGAGAACCCTTGCAGTGGTCATAAAAACTGAAGTTTGGCTGGCTAATTAGTTTGTTCTCTTCCAAAAGCACTACATTTCATGGTCACAATAAAATTTTATGCTCCTTCACCTTGACTCTCATTGTGCATCTTATCAATTTTCTTTTCAGAGGATTGCATAGTACAATTGAAGCACAAGACTTGTCATAAAACCTGAAGTTTGAATAATTAGTTCGTTCTCTTAATGACAAATTTTCTATCAGAAAAAAAGGTATAATAGTGTATCCACAGAAATGACAAACAAAGGAAACAGAACATGAGCTGCTTAGGAATTGGGTATGAGTATTTGCATTACAGAAACTAGTGTACTTCTTACTACAATTAATCTAACGAAACACCTAAGATATCATGATACTTTAATGGTATCTGTCCACAGTTAGGCGCCCACTATAAACTAATTTGCCATAGAACATCACACAAATTTAAGTCTGCTCTTAAGTGCAAAAGTAAATGAAAAAGATAGTGAAAATAACATCATTTAAATTTACCTCTGCTGTTAATTTCTGATGCGCCTGTACTTCATTGGCCCTGGCATTGACACAACGCCATTGCAAATGCCTGTTATCAAGCAGCCTCAATAGGTGTGCCTCCTCAATTCTGTTCTCCCCTTTCTTCGCTCTCCTCACTTCTGCTGCAAAGCTTAAAATGGAAGGTGCATTGCCGGGTTGACCAACTGATAAGAGGGTTGTTGTTGTGTCATTCCTAGCCCGCAAGGTACTAGCCATACCCCTCAACGGTGAAGCAGCAACCTTGCTCGGAGAAGAAGGTCTAATGGGTCCACGGAGGGGCGAAGAAGCTGATCGCGGAGAGGATAAGGGGATTTCCATTGACAATTTCTTCATTAAATCCATCTTAGGCTGGATACAAGTCCTCGAAGTGGGAGAAAACGATGGTGAGCTCTGCTCTTGCAACTGCCGTATCCTGCTATCAGTTTCTTGCAATAACCTTGCCGGCAAGCTGATCACCCTGGACGCACGAGGAACTGTGCTGAATTCAGCCGCCCCGGAATTGCTTCCAGATGACACGCTTTCGGTGTCCGAGGAAGTCGAAAGATCTCCCCCATTGAATAGCACCCTCCCCATGGAGTCATCGAACGCCATCGACTGCGACTGCTGCATCAACCGGACGGTGGTCACAATCGGCTCCGTCTTCTCCGAGAAGTCCATGCTCCGCATCAACGAATTAGCTACTCCAGCCTTCGCCGTGGCAGGCCATCGGCGGTGGTGATGATTCTCGAAGGGTCTCGAATTTTCCGAATTGTCTCCGGCCCTCGCTGCATTGGCGGCAGCAGCAGCCGCGCTCGCTCGGCGGCGCTCGGGAGTTGCCTTCCTTGCGGGGCTTGGAGAGGAAGCCTTCGCGCGGCTGGTCTGGTAGAAGAAGGACTCGCCCTGGAACGAGACCGATAGGCTTCGCGTCGTCGTGCAGAGGGCTCTAGTGGCGGCAGAGTGTTCCGTCGCAAGTTCCGGTCCGGCATCGACCTCGAGTCGAGGCGTCGAAAAGGGCCGCGAACGGCCGAGAGAGTGCGATCGCTTCTGTGAGGCGGACTGGGGCAATGTAGACGGCGTGGAGGACCGGGAACTCGCGAGAGGCGACGCACACCGTCGGGAGCTCAGCGACGAGCTCGACGAGGAGGAGAAGGTGACGGAAGAAGCGTAAGAGGTCGACGTCGGGGACGACGCCGACGGTGTCGACGGACAGTAAGAGGAGAGATACCTGGAACTAATCTCCTTGTGTCGAGACCGGCGAAAGGCGGAGCCGACGACGGCATTGTCCTTCTCGGCAGGTATGAGGGGCGGACGGTGGGGGCTCTGGAGATCATCGGCGTTCTTGTGGTTGGTATTGCGGCGGGAGGCTGCTGCAGCGGTGGCCGGGAACGCGGCCACCATGGATTTCGCGCCGGAGATCTGGCGGCCACTATGGCGATCTCGGAGCCTATTTGGCAGCAGAGCAGAGCAAAAAGTTTTTTTCTTTCTTTTCTTTTACATCACCGAGCAGAAGGCAGAATTCTAGGGTCCATTTCCTGTTGCAGAAGCCGTAACAGCTGCTGTGGATTGTGGTACTTGTTTAGTCCTATGAGA
>LTAE01009569.1:0-15951 GCA_001647135.1 Pontederia paniculata
TAATCTAGAGGGGGTATAAAAAGGAGGCTGAACAGAGATATATACAGATATTCAGATTATTCTATACAAGATAGAGAGATGAAATCGAAGAAGAAGCCAAAGAGACCTATTCGAAGCCTCGAGCAGAATTCAGATCTTTTGAAGGCAAAGAAGAGCAAGAATTGAAGATCTTCTGCAGAGATCTATAGTTTGACTTCTTATTTCCTTTGGAAGAACTATTTCTTGTTTTAGTTATCTTTGTTAGGAACTTCTGAACCCTATTTTGGATTGAGTTTATTTGATTAGTTTCTTTTAGAATACGATTGTTGTTTTTAATGTTTTCTTTTCTCTGTGATGATCATGAAGTTTGATTATTGACTATTTAGTGTAATTGATTTCATTGATCTAAGCGTTTCGAGGGATTGATCATTGAATTCTAAGTCCTAGCAATTCGTATCACAATCTGATTACTCGCGGGAGATTCTGGATTGTGTGGCCTGTTGATTGGACTTGTTTAAGCGGTGAACAATTTAAGAATTGAAACATTAAAGCATCTTAGATTAGGAATTATTTGGGGTAGATTCACTTGAACCTCCTCAACAAATCTGAACCTGAGATAGTTGATTGCACCTGCTTAGGGGATCATAATTTAGGCAATTCTTAGTCCATCATTAGAAATAACTTTGTTCAATCTGATTTAACAGTGAGATAGAGTCCTAAATCTTCCATCTTAATTCGATTTGATCTCATCTGACGTCATCTCTGAGGTGTTATCTTTTTTAAACTTTTATTTTTTGAATCTAAATTGAAATTAATCTTTTCTCTACTACTTTTGGATATAGACAAGACTAGGTTACATTAGTCCTCGTGAGTTCGACATCCTTTATCTTTTCATTTTATTACTTGAACGACTAGTGCACTTGCTAGTGTATTTAGATCCGCATCAACTATGCCCTGAGCTCTATGTTTAAGCTTCTGTATGATGTAATTCAATAAGGACGAATTCATAAGAAAAAAATCATGATTTGTATGATGATATTATGACTAGAGCCTCTGCTGCAAATTGGTGATAGATGGGAAATTTTTATGCCCTAGAAGTGTTAATGCATCTCTGCCCAAACTTATGATTTCTGTTGCAGATATATTTTTTATAGCTTATATTTGTCTAAAAATTACAAATAATATATGCATGCATAGCCCTCGAAGCCTTTTCAATAGAAACTTATTTGATCTTCAATCTAAGGTCTGTAGAGAATGTTATGAGCAAAATACTAAACCTCTATCATGCTTTCCCAAGATGTTGTTTTAGAGTTTTTGTCGACCGAAAGTCAGAAATGATTGACTGACAAGCCGAGAGACATCACGCCCGAACCAGCAACCCGCTGCTTGCAACTCACAGGTTTCTAAATAGTCGAATATAATGTTCCTACAAATTAAAGTCAGAAACGATCGACCAAGAACCCTGTCGTAAACTTTCAAAAGGTTGTTTTAGGGCTTCGATCGATCAAAAGTCAGAAATTGTCGATCGAAAATCTTGTCGTAAGCTTTCAAGAGGCTGTTTAAGAGTTTTGGTCGATCGAAAGTCAGAAATGATCCACCAAAAATCCTTTCGGAACTCCTAAGATGTTGTTTCAGAGACTAGATCGACCGAAAGTCAGAAATGAGCGATTGAAAATCATGTCGAGAAGCCAGTTATTTTGCACCACAAATTCGGTCGATCGAATTGGTGATTAGGTTGATCGAATCTATTTTTGGAAATTAAAATGACTTTCCTTATTTTTATTAATTAAATTCTTTTTTAATTTTAATGATAGATATTGTTGAACCTCTTATCTAAAACTTAAGGATTAATATGTGGACAAGATAAGGGTAAATCATTCTCACTAAAAATGATGATAAGGTTGCCCTACATTGAATGACTGGAAGCGACAATGTTAATGATGATGGGGACTGATAGATCAGCTGCTACCTAGTTCCTATTGCTTGGCCTTCTCCTTGCCTTACAACAAATGGATTTCTCAAATATCATTTTCGGTTGTGACTTGTGCACTCCTATTGACCTATTGGCGAAACGTCTAAAGACTCGTGAGCAATTCAAAGTCACCTCAAAGTCATTAATGGGATAAGCTGAACCTAATAAGGTAATCACTTGGACTAATGATTGCATTGATCATATTGCATTAGATGTAAGGTATGATGAGTGATGAATGATGATGTATTGTATGAATGCAAGATAGTGGAAATATGAATTACGAAAATTGAATGATGAATGATGGTTAGGGAGTAATTGATGTTTGACTATTGTCATAGCTTACTCCTCATGCAAAGAAAGTAAAGTAAGATGAACTGATGAATGATGGTTGATGAATTTTGTTGTTTGACTATTGTCATAGCTTACTCCTCATACAAAGAATGTAAATAAAAATGATGTATGTAAGAAAGTAAATGAAATATATTTATAATGCTTTGTGATGACCCTCATGTTATGATTGTCAATGATTAATTATGATGATATGGTTTAAGTTTCATGCTTTTATTCTATTTGTTTTTCCCCTACTTTGGATCCCGCAGGTTAGTGATCTAAGGTGCCATGATGGCTGTTGGTGCATGCTGCGACAAATATTCGTGATGATGTTGATTGCACATGAATAATGGTCCATATATGATGTCTCATAGTCTAGTTTCTTTTTACGGAGTTGTAATAAGATGAGAGCTTATTATGTTTATGTGAAATTATGGAGATTTATGTTATGTAAGGCTTTCGCATTTATTTTTATGAAAAGAGTTGAGAAGATTTATTTTTATTTTGATTGTTTTATGATGTATGTAAGTAGATGGCTCCCAGACGTGTAGTTAACCGCTGGGCGAAAGCTACCCAAAATCGGGAAGAAGAACTTTCATCTTCTTAAGGAAAAGTAAGTTAGTGATGTCACATAGCAAGCAACAAATGACAATTAGAGGCATAGAGTAATGAGACTAATGTGGCTCGAGGATTGAATACGAGATTCATTATTCTCTCAATGATGAAATAAATATGAAAGATGATCCCTAACTAGTTCTCATAGAAACTAGTGTTACCTTGGTGAAAGACATACTATTGAAATATTAATATAGCGTCACATCGTGCCAATTAATTGTATAACCCATTTCCCAATGAGGTTATTTTGGGATATGATGAATCAAGAATGCTTTCTGGAGAAGCAAAAGATTATTAATGTGATCTTTGGAAAAAATATTGATATTGCAGTTTTGAATGATCAAAATATTGATTGAGAGTTAAGTTATGCAATTATAAAATTTTAAAATGATTAGATGATTATAAATTTTGAGGATTCCATATGATGGGTAAGAAGAATAGACTTCCAAGAGGTATTAAAATTCTTTAGACTGGATGCTTATATAGATGAAATTATGAACAAAACATGATAATTGATTTTAGGATTTTTGATAGATTAAATAGATGGACTTAAATTTTGAAAGATTTATGTATTTAAAGTTGAAAGAAGTATAGTATTAAAAGAGTTGGAATTTTCAAATTTTATACCTGTGGGAGGAATAAGGAAATTCTATAGATGATGAACGAATTGATCGAATGAAAGATATTTAAATTTTGAAATAGACTCAATGGACTTAGTGTATGATTTGTTCAAGAGAGATATTAGAAAATAATGATGATCAAGCAAGTAATGATTTTTTCATAAGTGATGTATGAAGAGAGATTTGAAGGATGTACTCAGGTGACTTAACATATGATAAGATTAAGGAAGAATTTAATTATTTGAGTCTGCAAAATTTTAAGATTGACATTAGTATTATATGAAGGTAGCCAAATGTGATCTACAATATAATTCTTAATAATGAAGGAAAGGTCAATAGTCACATATCATAATATATTTATGATAGTTATGTTAATATTTTTTCAATTGACAATGTTAAGTTGCTACCAATAATAGTCAATGTGATCCAAAGAAGGATTTACAAGAATAAGGGATGAAAAGAACATGATTTGATTGATCGTATTGATGAGGCCTGTACATGTCATATTGAGATCCTTTCTTGCATAGTAATAATGGACCATTGTATAAAAGAACCAAGACAATATTGTCTAAGGTAGATGATAGTAAAAGACACACAAGTACAAATGAGGGTGTGCATGTCTTTTGATTAAAGCAACTACCAAATAGTCCATGACCAAAGTCACATGTAGGAACATGAATAGAATACATTTTTTCTTATCCAAACATGATTTATGATAGTTAAATCAAGAAGTCTAACTTTTGCAAGATCAAAGATCACCAAAGTTTAAAGTGTAAAGTAATTATGATTAAATAACTAAATCAATATCATGTTGAGTGAAGCTAAAGATCTTGTACATCTACTTTAAAGAGATATAGTGGAAGTAAACTTCTTGCCCATATATGAAGAATTCTTGATCCTTAAGACCCACTTTCACAATAAGTGCAATTGTACATGACTAATCAACAATGGACGATCCGGCTACCATGTTGTTCCCCAATTGCATCAGCTACTTAATAGAGGACCTATGAGATTTTGATAAATAAATTATATTTTATATTAATGTTGGTCCTAAGATCTTGTGTGAGGTAAGACCTTAAATATAGTGTGGAGTCAAATTGATCAGAGGTTTTGTCGAGGATATAATAATTCTAAAAAGTTAATTGGATCATGAAGTAGATCATAATGATTATTAAGATGTTTGACACATTATACTAAATGTTATGATTGATTTATACATTATTCAAATTGTTCTAGTTTGTTTATGATTAAGATGAGCCTATGTCTTGATGAGACAAATTAGAAGGTGTGTCATGCTATCTAAGGATGTGCAAAGATGAATATGACCATATGTAAACGTGCAAGTATTAATTAGGATTGGGTGGATTAAATGATACTTAACTTAGGAGGGAGGAGCTTGATGAATGTCACAAGTCAGAGTTCGCCATCCACTCGGGGAGTACCAAAATATACAAATATTTACAAAGGACCTTATGGTGGAATAATATTAAGATGGAAATAGCTGAATATGTATCTAGATTCACCATATGTTAGCAGGTCAAAATTGAACACTAGAGGCCTTATGACATGCTCAAGCCTTTGAGCATCCCAGAGTGAAAATGGGAGCACATTACAATAGAGTTTGTGAGTAGCCTATCCAAGACTAAGAGGGGACATGATGCTATATGGGTAGTCATGGACAAATTGACCAAGTCTACTCACTTCCTCCCTATTAGATGGAAGCAATCAGTAGAAAGTCTGATGGATTTGTCAGAGAGATCATCTAGATACATGGGATCTCAGTATCTATTGTGTCAGATAGAGACTCTAGATTCACAACAAGATTTTGTAGGAGTTTCCAAGACTCCCTTGGGACCAAACTAAATTACAGTTTTGCATTTCACCCACACAAAGATGGACATTCAGAAAGAACAATACATACATCGGAAAACATGCTCAGGGCATGTGCACTAGATTGGATCAACCGCTAGGATGATTACCTACCATTGTTAGAGTTTGTTTATAACAATCACTATCACTCCAACATAGACATGGCACCCTTTGAACCACTATATTGAAGGATATGTCTCTCACCGACATGTTGGAACGAGGTGGGCGAACGGAAGCAACTGGGCCCAGAGATGATATAGGAATATGCAGACAAGGTTGACTTGATTAGGAAGACGATGCAAGCTGCACAAAGTCGCCAAAAGACATTTGCAGACAAGGGATGCCGAGAATAAATTTTTAGAGTTGGAGATAAAGGTCATGCTGAAATTATCACTAACCAAAGGCATCATGAGGTTTAATAAGAGAGGTATGCTTAGCCCTCATTATGTAGGTCCCTTCGAGGTGCTGGAGCTGATTGGTGAAGGAGCATGCATATTGGCACTACTCCCTTCTTATGAGAAAGTGCATAATGTCTTCCATGTATCCATGTTGAGGAAGTACCAACATGATGACTCTAATGTAATATGTATGGAAGATCCGAACTTGAAGGAAGGCCTCACTTATGAAGAGAAATTGGTGAAGATGTTGGAGGGACGACTGCAATGCCAAGGCAATAAGAACATAGGATTAGTCAAGGTAGCATGGAGTCACTACCGGGGGAGTGCAACAACCTGAGAACTAAAGTAAAAAATACGCAAGGAGTTTTCCGCATTGTTTGGTAAGCCTCTATCTTCATCTTGAGTTCGAGAACAATTTTTTTTCTAAAAGGTTTATAATATAACTCCTAAGATTTTATTAAAATAGAAAATAGAATAAATAAATAAAATTTGTTAGTTAGAGGTTACTATAAATAGAATCCTAAGTTAGAGAAGAAACCCTTTTGGCTTTTTCTTTCAGTAACCCTAGCCATCATGTCTCTTCCTCTCCTGCTCTTCTTTTTTCTTCTTCTCCTATTCACCATCTAGTACAGAGGTAAGAATCTATACTTTTCTTCCCCACGATCTTTTCTCTCTTCTCTAAATCTATGTCAAAACCCTAGGAGTATATGAAGATTAGGTCGATCGAATCTATTTTCGAAAACTAAAATGATCGTTGTTTGCATATTTTTATTAATTAAATTTCTTTTTAATTTTAATAATAGATGTTGTGGAACCTCTTATCTAAATCTTAAGGATTAATATGTGGACAAGATAAGGGTAAACCGTTCTCTCTAAAATAATGATGAAGTCGCCATGTGTTGAATGATTGGGAGCGACCGTGTTAATGATGATGGGGGATTGATAGATCAGCTGATACCTAGTTCCTGTTGTCTGGCCTTCTCCCCGCCTTGCAACAAATGGATTTCTCGAGTATCTCTTCCGATCATGGCTTGTGCACCCTCATTGACCGTTTGACTAAACCTCTAAAGACTCATGAACAATTCAAAGTCACCTTAAGGTCATCAATGGGATAAGCCGAACGTAATAAGATAATCACTTGGACTAATGATTGCATTGATCATATTGCATTAGATGTAAGACATGATGAGTGATGAATGATGTATTATATGAATGAAAGGTAATGGAAATATGAATTATGAAAGTTGAATGATGAATGATGGTTGGGGAGTAATTGATGTTTGACTACTGTCATAACTTACTCCTCACGCAAAGAAAGTAAAGTAAGATGAAATGATGAATGATGATTGAGGATTAATTGATGTTTGGCTATTATCATAGCTTACTCCTCATACAAAGAATGTGAAGAAAGATAATGTAGAACACAAAGAAGAAGGTTGAAGCTCTCCAATTTTTTTGTGTTGTAGCTAATCAAGCTAGGGAAGAAGGCAGCTAAGTGCAAAGGAAAAGGAAGGGTGTAGAATAAGTTGTAGAAGAAGAAGAAGGGTGAAGAACAAATTAGGGAAAAAACATTAACAAGGTATGTAAAGGGGATCCACATCTCCAAATTTAATTTCTGCTGTGATCGAAGATGTTTGCATAATGGGGATGGAAGATAGGGATTCGTATAATAGGTTTCATGATTAGGTCTCAACACATTAGGATTTAGATAAAAAGTTTAGACTTCATGGTTATGATTTTTGTTTGATTGTTTGATATTCTGCTATTTATGAAGTGTTTATATATTTAATTTTATGATATAAATGACCTATAACACAATAGGGCTCAACTAGAGTGATTTAGAACAAAATTGAATATAAGTTTGCAACTTCCGCATTGGAGTGGTCATTCTGTACGAAGAAATAGTTGATCAATATTTGGATGGGAGAATGACCGTCTTTGTAGTGGAACGGTCGACGATGTGATGAAGCGATCGACCGATGTGAAACTATATTGAGATTTGAGAACGACAGTGGAGTGGTCGACCGCTCCTCCAAAATAGTCGACCATTTCAGGTTTTCTTGCATACACACACTTTTATGATGTAGTATTTAAATGGGCAATACAGTTAGAAGGAAACATGCTTACTTATGATGCAAACTATGAATATTGACTGATGTATTGAAAGCACCTAGAAAACAATATGAATGTTCTAGCCATAATTAAGGCTTAAAAGATGAAACATGTTATGCTCGTTGTATTGTAATTAAAAGATGGACTATAACAAGTCTAAGCACACCTAAAGAGGATGGGGGAAACATATCTAGCATTGATGATGGTGTGTGAGTTTCCCGACAAACTAAGTTTCGCACCCTAATCGGTGTGAGTTATCAACCTTAAGAGTAGCAACATGAAGGGTGCAAAATGCATCCATCCTTGGTCTGATCAACATAAAGAAGGAGGTATAC
Source organism: Pontederia paniculata (assembly GCA_001647135.1). Classification (NCBI taxonomy): domain Eukaryota; kingdom Viridiplantae; phylum Streptophyta; class Magnoliopsida; order Commelinales; family Pontederiaceae; genus Pontederia; species Pontederia paniculata. The sequence continues at coordinate 8,231 of LTAE01009569.1, forward strand.
CTATAACCCTTAATCAAATAAGATCATGTGACCATAAGGATGATTTATGAGAAGTTAAAAGATTAACTTCTAAGATGTCACATGCTAAGAAGATGAAAGATGAGGAAAGAGATGAGAATGATGAAGTTAAGTCAAAGAGGCCGTGAGCATTGAAAGTCATGCGAAGTATATGGTGCATAGTAGTGGAGCGAACATATATTGTCACTAGGTTCACATATAACTAACAATTGATAATAACATAAAATATATTACATAAAAGTAATAAATTAATTATATAAACAATCATTGTTAGTATTATTTTTTTTGAAGGATTGAAGCTTACAAATAATTTTCTTATTATATACTTTTAAAAAGATATCATATAAGTCAAATATGTGTATTAAATAGACAATGTTATAGAACAATAGAAAATTATATTAAAAAATATTGAGAAACATTTTAACATTGTAAAGAAATATGTTATTTACATTTGAAATAAAATAATTAATGATGAATAAAAAAATTATAATCAATCCATGATGATGAATAAAAAAATTACCGTATTAGAATATTTAAAATATATCATATATGAACATAATTTTATAAGAAAAATAAAATGAACCAATATTTTATATAAAAGAATGTTTAAATTTCACATGATTACAAAAATAATAAGATTAAAATTTTTTGAATCTGAAAGTGATTAAAAAACATCTAGATATATACAAAATAGATAAGATTTAAAATTAAATAAAAAGTTGGGCATATATCATTGAATAAGAAGAAAATATATACAATTTGAGCAAACACTTGCATTTAAAATATCAGGTAACAAATAACAAGGTAAAATGGAGCAGCTCTTGATGTCGAACACGAGATAACCATATCAACATTTAGTGCAACATCCAACAAAGATCTATCAACACCTATGCACTTTATCCATATATTCAGTGCCTGCATGTGCATGCCCAAGCAGACACTTACCTACGCTGCTGATCATGCAATATATCGATAATGCCAAGTAAAGTGAAATCAAGATAATATAAAGATGCATTATATTGATAATGCATGAATAAGACAAGAAAATAAGGCGAAACATAGACAAAGTTAATTCAAGGAACACAATTGGCTAAGAAGTAAATGTAAAGAAGATATGAACGATCATATGGTTATTATAGTGTGGGTTAAGAACCATATGATATATGCTTACTTTGATGTTATATGCATGACAATTAGGTTTTTGAATATATGTGTGATATGGTTCACTCATTCTTTGAACCTTACATGCTTTAAAAGGATGGATATCCCCTGCTTCTGGATCCCACAGGTGAGATGGAATGATGCTACTTATGATGATGGCGTTGCTCATGATGGTTGTTACACATGGATGAGTTATGGTTTTTCTTAGAGTCTGCTTCTGTTATGCTATTGTCTTGTCTCTTAATTATGTTTTTATCAAGACTATGCATTGCATTCATGCAAGTTGATGTATGTCAAGTTTATGTTAATTTACCTTTGTAGACACAATTTGAGTATGTTCATATTTAATGATAAGTGCATGTATTCTATCTATTATCAATCATGTATTTCCGTTGGTTTTTGTCTCTATTTAAACTTAAGTCTTTTGTCTAGTTCTTATTTTATTTATTTTGATAATAATTGTCAATGATTAAGTCAAATTTTATTGTCATGTAGCGGTCGACAACCGCTTCAAGCACATGGCGGATGTCGATTAATCCACGTGGCGGAGTGTGGTTTTCAAAATGTTTTAGTTCATTAGAATACCACAACGAACTTTGTTATTTATAAGATTTTAGATGAATTGTGTATGATTATGGAATATATGTAATTTAAATAGGAATTTTCACTCAACTTTGTGCAGTTTTAGCAACTTTAAACTTTTGAATGAGTGAAAACATTGGAGGTTTACAAAATCGTAAGGCTTTGTGTATATTAGTTACTAAGTAAATTGGATTCAGGAGATACAAGACACATATGATGATGTAAAAAATGATTAAATCCTTGAACGAAAGTTTCACTATAGATTATTTACATCAATATTGTAACACCAAAGATTTTCCTAAAGCAAAAATTAGGAAAATAAGATATTATTAGTTGGACCCTTACTATAAATAGGCCCCTAAGAAAACAAGGCAACACTTTTGGCCTTTTCTTCAAAAATCCTAGCAGCCAAGGATTTTTCCCCTTTCTCTTCTTCTTCCTCTTTCCCCAAGAACAAAGGTAACTGATCAAGGCCTTATCTTCTCTTAGAATTGTTATCTTTCTCTTTTCTATATGTATCAAATCCCTAGGAGGTCATGGAGGAGGAACACAACACGAAAATCAAGAAAGAGACTAGAACAAGGAGAAAATCCTGCAGGAAGAGGTATGTACATAGGCAGACCCCTTTAGATCGGATTTTTCTTGATAAATGATTGCATGCTACATTATATTGATGATATGAATGGTTTAATGAATGAATTATCATGATATTGGCTAGGCCCTATGGTTAACCCCAAGTGGATAAAGATGTGATGCCATAGCATTGTTTATTTATCATGTATGATTATATTTATTTAGAGAAGATTGATTTATGAGAAGTTTTTATTATTCATATGATGATGTTTTCATTAGTATATATATGTATGTGTAGCTCTCGAAGTCTAGTTCCAGTAGATATTTATTTCATCTCAATTTGAGGTTTATAGAGAAAGTTATGAGAAAAATACTAAACCTCGGTCATGCTGTTTCAGAGTTTCGGTCGACCGAAAGTCAGTTTAGGATGACTGCAAATCTTGTAGAGAACTCCTGTAGTGTTTCAGATTTTAGGTCGACTGAAAGTCAGTTTAGGTCAATGGAAAATCCTGCCGTAAGCTTCCAAGATGTTGTTCAGAGTTTAAATCGATCGAAAGTCAATTTAGGTCAACTAAATCTCTTCCCGAAAATTGAAACGACCGCTATTTGCAAAATTTTATTAATTGAGATTTTAGGGTGTAGCTTTTCTCTAAGCCCTAAGGACTAATATGTGGACAAGATAAGGGTAAATCATTCTCATTAAAATGATGATGAGGTTATGAATTGAATGATTGGGAGTGACAACGTTAATGATGATGGGGGACTGGTAGATCAGCTGCTACCCAGTTCCTATTGCTTGGTTTTCTCCTTGCTTTGCAACAAATGGATTTCTCGAGCATCCTTTCCGGTCGTGGCTTGAGCACCCCTACTGACCTATTATCGGAACCTCTAAAGACCCATGAGCTATTCAAAGTCACCACAAAGCAACCCTCAAAGTCATTAATGAGATAAGAAGAACTTAATAAGATAATCACTTGGTTTAATGATTGCATTAATCATGTTGCATTAGAGTTAAGGATGGATGAACAATGGACGATGATGTATTGTATGTATACTAAGTATTGGAAAGATGTATGATGAATGAAATAAAAGAAAGGAAAGAAATAAAGTACACATGATGAATGATGATAGGGGAGTAATTGATGTTTGACTATTGTCATAGCTTACTCATCATGCAAAGAAAGTAAAATAACATAAAATGATGAATTATGACTAAGGAGAAATTGATGTTTGACCATTGTCATAGCTTACTCCTCATTCAAAGAATGTAAAGAAAGATGATGTATGCAATGAAAGTAAATTATGATGAAAGATGATGTATGTAAGAAAGTAAATGAAAGGTATTTATGATATTTTATGATGATCCTAACATTATGATTAATTATCATGATATAGTTTATGTTCATACTTTTATTCTATCATGAAAAGTATCTTTCTATCATGCGTTACATATCTGATCTTCATAGCTCATGGTGGATTTATCTTCCCCCTCCTATGGATCACCGATATGAGGTGTTATAGTTATTGGTGGTGCTAATGGCGATAGATGTTCATGATGATGTTGCTTGCATAGAGGTTCATAGTATGATGTCACTTAGTCTAGTTTCCTTTTAACAAGTTGTAATAAGATGAGAGTTCATTTTGTTTATGTAAGACTTCCACATTTTTTTTATGAAATGAGTTGTGAAGACTAAAAGTTCTATTTCTTTTATCTATTCCGCATTTTGTTGACTAGTCAACGTGTCAAACTTTAAGTCAAGTTTATGTATGATGTGTAACGCCTCTGGGAGGGCATTCTATCACATGATGGGGTGTGCTTCTGGGGCATTATAGTTAAGGTATCAAAGCCTAAAGTCGGGAATCTCTAGATTTCCCATTGTAGATAGAGTCTCATGTGCAAAGCATCATTGACAGTCGCAACACCAATCAAAAGTAAGTTTCTTAAGGCATTTTTATTGTTATGACTGATATGATCCTTTTAGGGTATGTATTAGATGTCTCCCAGACGTGTAGTTAACCATCGACCAAGAGCCAACCGAGTGGGGGATGAGGACCATAGTGAGGCCCAAGACAACTAGGCCCTAGGCAATCAAGGGCAGGATCAACAAACCCAAGCAGCCAAGGACTTCTAGCATTTCCTTAAACTTCTGCCTCTGGAGTTTAAGGGTACTGAAGGCGTAGATGGGGCAGAACGCTCTCTGATAACAGTTGAAGAACTTTTCGAACTTATGCAATGTGCGGAGGAGAGGAAAGTCCTATATGCAGCGCATCACTTGGTAAAGGATGCGAAAGATTAGTGGTGGTCCACCAAAGCCACCAATTTCCCCTATCATGATGTGATCGCTTGGTAAGATTTCAAGAAGACATTTGAGATGCGCTACTTCACTGCCTACCAGCGTAGTCAAAAGTAGCGTGAATTCCTATTGCTGCAACAAGGCAGCATGATACTGGAAGAATATCACAACTAGTTTGTCAGACTGGAAAGATTATGCAAGTTGGAGCATTAGGAGGATGAAAAAGCGGACCATTTTGTCCAAGGCCTGATCCCAGAACTTTGGACCCTAACTATGGTAGACAATTGCAGAACTCTTAGCACAACTATTGAATTGGCAAGGCGAATGGAGAAGGATGCGGTCGAATGATGCAAAGAAGCTAGGGCCCCAATGCACCAAGACGTGTAGAATAGGCCAGGGTGGGATCAGTAGTGCCAACACTTCAACAGGCGCGACAACCGCCGGGATAACTGAGCAAGGCCCTATGTTTCTCGCAACACCCCTCCACCACAGCAGAAACTCAGCCACCACAGGAGACTTGCACCTACTACGGACGCTATCATCAGGGTGAATGCCGCAAGAAGACTGGAGTCTGTATCTACAACGGGAAGTTTGAGCACTACATCAGCGAATGCCCAAATAAGAGGAAGAAAGACTAGAACCCCAGGACTGCAGGAGGTTCCAACAGAGCCATACGGGGCAGAACTTATAATATGGAGGCTGGCGCGGCTAACAACAACAATGATGATGTTATCAGAGGTATTGTCTCTTTAACTGAACTATCTACCTCTGTATTGTTTGATTCGGGTGCCACACACTCATTTATATCTCATTATTGTGCTACTTCCTTGAATTTTTTGCTGCATGATATGAGTTACACCATGAATATTACCACACCCATGGGCTCCCTTCAAGCCACTAGGTACATCCCAAATGTACAAATTATTGTGGAAGGCAAGGAATATCCGGCGGATCTAATTGTTTTTCCCATGAAGGACTACGATATTATCTTGGGTATGGACTGTTTGTCCTACCATCATGTACTGTTGCTATGCAACAAGAAGAAAGTTGTCATAAGTCCTCGCAACGGGCCACAAGCAGTAGTAAGAGGTAGACCATCGAAAGAAGGCAAAGTGTTGGTGTCAGCATTGCAACCGCACCAGATGCTTGAGAAAGGATGCAGAGGATACTTGGCTAGTGTCATCAGTACTGAGCTCAAGGAGAAGGATCTCCAACAACTTGAGGTCGTTCAGAATTACCTAGGTGTCTTTCCAAAAAATATCTCAGGATTGCCCCCACAACCAGAGGTGTACTTTCGCATAGAACCCCTATTAGGAACAACTCCAATCCAAGGCACCATATCAGATGGCTCCAATAGAGATGCATGAACTTCGGGAAACAGCTACAAAAACTATTGGATAAAGGATTTATCAAGCTGAGTTTCTCACATTGGGTAGCTCCGGTCTTGTTTGTGCAGAAGAAAGACAACTCTCTCAGGTTGTGCACCGACTATAGAATGCTCAACAAAGCAACGATGAAGAAAAAATACCCTCATCCACGTATAAATGATCTTTTTGATCAACTCTCGAGAGAAATATATTGAATCTAGGATCCCGAGATTGTTTTGATAATCACAAATTCATGAGGAAGCTTAGTTTGTATTAATGATTTTTTATTTGATATGAAGAAGACAAGATTTTTTTTCAGTAAGTGATAGGTCGACCAAAGCCGATGAACGAACGACCTATGTACAAAGAAGAAGGAAGAAAAATCCTAAGTATAGAGTGGTTGTCCTAAGGATGTTAAGAGGTCAACCGAAGTAAGGAGCAAAGACTGAAGATATGAAGCTAAGTACTGAACGGTCGACCGATGATGAATATTGGATGACCGAAGATAAATTCGAGAAGGAAAGGCCGCCCGATGTGTACGAGTAAAAAGAAGTGGACGGTCGAAGGTTGGAAGTCAACTGTACAGAGGATGAAGGATCAGTGCGCTCCAAGGTTGAGTGATGCCCCATGTTAAAAATGAATGAAGTTGTTTTGAGGTGAAGGCAAGAGAGGTCATCCAGAGATTTCAGAGTAGAAACAGAGGACAACCGAAGCTCTCCAGATGAAGAGTAGAGGTCGTCCAAAGCATTCATTATGGAATCAATGGGCAACCAAAGGAATGCATAAGAAGAAGTGAAGTCAAGCAAAGGTCGTCCAATGTATTTGGGTGAAATCAGTGGACGATAGAAGAAGTTGACAGAAGAAAAGAGAGGTCGTTCGCTGTAGCTGAGCATTGTTAGAGGACGACCAAAACATGTGAGAAGAATGTCAGAGAAAAAGAAGAGGTCGTTCATAGTACTCAGGGTAAAATGATTGGACAACCGAAGAAGCTATAGAGGACAAAGAAAGGACGCTCAAAGCATTCAGCGCTGAGTCAACGGGTGGCCAAAGTACGTCAGACAAAGAAGAAAAGGACGTCCGAAGAGATTCAAGTAGGATCAGCGAACGACCAAAGTATATCAGAAGAAAAGGAAAGGTCGTCCAGAGTACACAATGTGGGATGAGCGGATGACCAAAAACTATGGAAGATAAAGAAAGGACGCCCGTTGTATTCAGTGAAGAATTAGCGGGCGATCGAAATACGTTAGAGAAGAAGCAAGAGACGTCTGATGGAAATAAGAGTGTTGAATCTAGGATCCCGAGACTATTTTGATGATCACAAATTTGTAAGGGAACTTAGTTTGAACTAATGAACTTGTTGAGCTGATTTCTGAAATAGGATATTCAAGTTCAGAATTTGATAGGGTGACCAAAGTTAAAGAACGGACAACCTATGCACATAGAAAACATATCAGAAGAACTCTATGTGTGTAGTGGTCGTCCTAAGCATATGAAGTGGTCGACCAATGTTGAAGGAGAATGCATATGAAGAGGAGTCAAAGGTTGAACGGTCGACCAAAGATATAAAGAGGACAACTGAACAGGAAAGGTCGCCCGATGAAGAGGGGTGGGTGACCGAAGGTATCACACTTACAACCGAAGGATGGAGAACGGGCGGTCCAAGGAGAAGTGGACGCCCAGTGAAGACTTAGTCGAAGAAGGGTCTTGGCTAAGCAGAGGAAAGGTC
>LTAE01009570.1:0-16203 GCA_001647135.1 Pontederia paniculata
CCCCCCCCCCCTTTTAATGCCATCTAGATCTGTACAAAATTCATCAAATGAATGCATCACATCTTATTTTCTAAAAAAATATATCACCTTTTAAAAAAATAAATTGTACAAATTTCTCACTTTTTCACTTTTCTAATATCAATATTTTCTCATCTATAATATCTCTCGTCATTTTTATCTAATATTTTAATTTTGTCTCTCCTTTAATTTTCTTTTGGTTTGGCCTTATCATTTTCTCTCTTTGATATTACTTATTTTTTCCCTTTAATGACTCACTTTCTCTCTCCTATAATCTAATTTTATAACTTTCTCTCTCATCCAATTTTCTCATTTTTACCTCTTTTGTAATATCCCATTTTCTCTTTCCACCATTTTTTTCATTTTCTCTCTCGTATAATATCTCACTTTCTCTCTCATGTAATATCTCACATTCTCTCTCCTACAATATTATAATTTCTCTCTCCTATAATCTAATCTCATAACTTTCCCTCATCCAATTTTCTCATTTTTATCGTATGTAAAATCACACATTGTATCTCCTCTCATATCCCACACTCTCTTCTATGTTTTCATTTTCTCTCACATATAATATTTAACTTTCTCTCTCCTATAATATTACACTTTTTCTTTCTCCTATGATATTATTTTATAATTTTTTATTTCCTTCAATTTTATCATTTTCTCTCTCTCTCTCATAATGTCATGCTTTCTCTCTTCTTTAATATCTCATTTTCTCTCTCCTATATAATTTCATAATTTTATCTCTCTTCCAACTTTTTTCTCTTTTCTAGTATAGTTACTTTCTCTCTTTTAGAATCTCTTTCTTGGATTTCCTTTAACTTTCGGTCTCCTTATTATTTTTCATTTCTCCTCTTCTAATATCTAACTTTATCTCTCCTTTAATAAATCATATTTTTCTCATATAATCTCCTCTTTCTATTTCCTTTAATATTATAACTTTCCTCTCCTATAATCTTATTTTTATCTCCGCATACAATTTTTTTTCTTTCTCTAATATCCTTATTTTCCCTCTCCTCTATTTTCTTTCTTCTCTCTTCAAATCTAGTATTTTTATCTATATATTACTTTCTCTCCTCAATATACTCATTTCTTTTTTCTTCCTCTAATCCCATCTCGTTCTTCTTGTCATTTTCTCTCATATAATTTTTATCCCTTTGTTATCTTCCCCCTTTTTCATATAAATTATAAAATCAAATTTACTATGTATAGATACCAACCTCAAATCAAACATACTAATTAAATTTTTAGAAATATGATTCCATAGAAGCACATTTCATAAAATATTTTCATTTCAAAAAATATTATATTCTTTCAATCAAACGCATCCTAAAAGTAATTAACATTGCTACCTTAACAAAAGCTAGAAAAACCACCATAAATTTTGTTTTATGACAACTTCGTAAAAATAAATATATATTTATAAGAATGTAAAAATGTTGAATCATATTACCACAAAAAAATTGCCTTTTTTTATATATGACAACTAGAGAAATATTGAACGGAGAATATTTTCGAGCTCGCACTCTCTTTGCTATAATAATAATAATAATAATAATAATAATAATAATAATAATAATAATAATAATAATAATAATAATAATAATAATAATAATAATAATAATAATAATAATAATAATAATAATAATAATAATAATAATAATAATAATGTTGTGCCTTGAATTATTATACCCTGTACTCAAAATTGTAAAAAAAATTTGAGTGAAAAAAAGAGAATCTGTGGCGGTAGCGGAGGATATGGACCCTTATAAATATAGGTTAGAGTTTTATTATGTACTCTTCTTCTTCGATATAGTGAAAATTCTTTGGTGACGGCTTCCTTTGTTCGTGGATATTTCTCTCTTGTTCACATTGATCAAGAGAGTTTTACCACGTTAAAAATATGTGTTCAATCTTTATTTCTCGTTTTTATTCATTGTTTTGATCCTTGGTCAATCCCTCGCCCTATATTCCCAATAAATAATAATAATAATAATAATACTAATAATAATAATAATAATAATAATAACAATGTATGTATTTTTATTACTTATGTTTTTATATAAAACCAAACATTTAAAACTAATATATTCTTTAAAAAAATACTTTTTTTGTGGATTGTTTTCCTCGATAATTTAGTTGAGTCTTTTCTTAATTTAATCTTGTAGCCAAATCTGACAAAACATTCCCCCGGTTCTAAACATAGAAAAAAGGATCCTTATTTGCTGCAAGGTACATTACCCATTCTCAATAGTGGTAGCTGAACTTCAAGATCACTCGGTCTTCTTTTGCTCATTTTACAAAAGATTCCAAGTTATGTTAAAAAATAATATGGTTAACATATTGATTGAAAACTTTGAATAAAATGTCATGCATGTTAAGTTGAATTGCCGTACGAAAATTTCAAATTAATCACAACTTGCAAAATCAAAAGGATTTTGGGACTGAAATCCTAAGGTCATAGAATAGGCATATCAAAATGCTAACCATATCTTGATACCTCTATTCTATGGTAGCTATCACATCTTACAACAAAAAAAAAAGGTTCTACATTCTATTTCCCGAGGAAATATATCCCTTAACTTTGGGTCCATCTTCTGACTGTTATTCCTGTTCAACATATGACATGTATGTTTCAAAAGTTCATTAATTGAAGAGACAATGCAAACTCACATGAGACAATGAGCTTGTTATCCCCAAAACTATCATGGTGAATACATACAAATATTACTTTATCCGAAGATGTCCGTTAATATACAGTACACGGCTATGGACAAATAATCAGGTTTAAATTAGACAGTCTATTATACCATATCAAGGAAAGCTACAAGCATACTAACTCGAGTTGGTTTAGGTAGTGTTTCCGCTTAAGAAGAAAATCCTGAATTCGATTTCATATATATAATTTTTTTTTTCATTTAGAGTCTCATTCATTATACTCAGACATTTATAAATAATGCTCCTGAATATTAGATTGCAACAAAAAAACTCTTTTTAATATTGGAATATTGAAATTTCGCTTAATTAATATGATAACTATAAGACTAGTAGTTCTCAACCCAAAATTTTAATTTATCTTAATAGGAACCATTGAGAAATAAAAAATGAAAAGAGAGATCATAAAAAAATAACACAGAAAAGTATGCATAAATTTACGTAATTTGAAAATAAATCTTCTATATTTATAATCATCATATCAAGTTTTCACTAACCCAAAATATACAAAACACAAATTATATATATGACGAGTTAAGACAACAACCTACAAGATATAGAAAAAAATATATATGTACAACTTCCCAAAAAAAGCTTAGGACTCCGGCCCTAACCTGGCTTTCAGAGTTTACTTTTGAAACATCTCAGTCCGAAGTGTTCTAGTATAAGAATTAATCTGATATAATCTATAAAAAAATGGAAGAAGTTCCAAGTTCAAAGTGGCATGAGTGGACTGAGCAAATGCCAGAAATTATTGCATGATGTTCTTGAGGAGGGAGATCAAAGAGCCTTTGCCGAAAAGAAAAAGGCCAATGCAGTGATTAAGAGCTGTGTCTCTCAGCTCAAATAGATACAAATAATAGGGGCCCAAATGCTTGAGGTCAGGTATGTGATCCCAAGGCTTCTTTTACATCTGCAGGCAGCGTGAAGAATAATTTGAGCAGCTACAAAGATACAAACCCAAAGTGACCAAATCAAATCGACCAAACCAAAGTGGCCTTGCCAAAAGTGCTGGTGTTTGTGGGGGCTTTCTTCCGAGACGAGATGCCATATATGTCCCTGGACTTGGTCTTCAACCAAGATTAAAAGTTTGGGCCATGCATGCCAACTTGGCACGTATTATTTGTTCATTCTTGTAACTTGCTGTATTTGTTAAGTTACAATTTGTTCTTCCTTCTTTGCTTCTTGTATAAAAAAAGTACTTTTTCATCATGATTGAAATTGTAATGAGTTAGCTCATCATATAAAGACATACATATATAATCAAGGGAATGAGATAAGTTAAATTCCAGAGATTGGGAAATTCATAAAGTTTATACATGTCCACCCACAAACTTAATGATCCACATTTTTTTTATTATCACCATAATATCCCTCCTGATGATACTTTGTTTGGCCCTGAAGTATTTTTTTCAATAGAAAAAGATGAGTGTAGTACTAGTGCAACTTGGTATTATATTCGAGCTCGTTATAGCAAATAATTTTTTATTGTCATACACGAGCTTCTGTCTTTTGTTTTAAATATGATGGTTAATCATATCTTTTACCCTAAAATATCGTAACATATATAATTAAACTCTTTAATGAACTCATTTAAATTTGATTATCATGATCTATATATCAAAAATCATGAACACCAACTAGTGTTGATCTAGAAAACATATATATGGTTGGGACTTGTGCTTTCCCCGACGAGCTGAATTAGACACTAGATTTGAATTTCTATAAGCGCACTAAAAAATAGAGATTAATCTAACAATAATACATTGCCATGGTAGAAAATTTATCAAATTAAATTTGAGATCAATAATGCATCATGCATGAATAACTAACATTTATATACATGTGAATGAGACATACAAGTAAAATCCTTGTACTAAAACAACTTTTTGAAAAATAAAACATGGAGATACTTTTCTTATTAAAGAGTTGGATTGAAAGGGTACTAATTTATTTGGAAAAGCAAAAAACAAATGGCTAGTGAACGTTAATTTTGGCAAAATGCTTTTGTCCCTTGTGCTGGGGCATCAAATGCGTCCAATCATGCACTAAGCACTTGGCCATCAATCGTCATACAATTTATATCCATACAAACCACAAGGCTTTGCTTTCCCTAAAGAAAACAAATTAGAAGTTTTTAGCACTACGAAAAAAAAAAGAAGAAGCTCTTGTTGCAGATCAACATGAAATTTTGAGTTGTTTTTGGACGCCTTTGGCGTGGTATTTTGCTCCCTAGCTGAGCTAGAAGAAGGTCACATGATTCCCTCAACCCCTTAATACAACAAAGCACCTCTTTCTAGGCGATGCAGCCCCTCACTGTGCGAGTTCTTGCTGCAGACAAATCAAATTAATGACCACGGGCTCGGCCTCAACTTTTCCAGACTGACGTACTGATGGCCTTTGACCCCCTCCCATGCCCATAATCTCTACCTCAGTTTTGATGTTTGATGAATGATCATCTGAAAATCAGTTGATACCGTTGTGTCTGCTTAATCAGTTGATAAGTATAAAATGTGTGTAGCGCAGCAAAAAGTATCGAGCTTCAGGAAGTTCGCGTGCATAGAGTTCCGGTGAAAACGCAAACTTCGACGATATCGACGGGCATGAGAGCTCGCCGGAGCTAAATGAGATTGAACAGTGTTCCATCTTGGAATCATTTTTTGCTGATTCGTTTATTGGAAGATGGTGTTAAACAAATCTAAGATTATGTGATCTATTGACCGTACGTTCAAATCATGGTCAATGTTGTATCAAAGTTTTTTTATATCATGTTAAGCTGTCAGAATAAACCAAGTGAGAATACTAAAATCTAATCGATTACTTTACAGGAACGTTGGATGCTGTGCGCGTGTGCGTATCCACGGAGTAAAAATGCTACATGATCACTCTGTTCACCTTCTCCCCAATACATATTACATTGTCTTATAGTAAGAGTAATTTGACTTGTTAAAGGAGCACTTAGATTTTGTGATTAAATAGCTACCTTTTGGCTTGTAGTGTGTGCTGCAGCCTCTTGTCTATAAAATAATATATGAAGCATACAAGAGGACTACTGTGGAGTGGTTGCAGAGCTCTGGAGTGGCCGACTTGGGCAGCCATGGCGGATGCTGCTCAGAAAGCCAGAGGCCTCTAAGCTCGTCGGTTCCTGTGTGGGGGCTCTGGCGATTGTTTTGAACTGCTCTTGCCATTGCTGGTCTCTGCCTCCTGTTAGAACTTGCATGCGTCACTTGGCTTCTGGTGAAGATTGAAATTTTTGCTCAGAAGGAATGGACTCCACTGGAAGAGCTTCGTCAGCGCATATGCGCACTAATGGGTAAACCAATTTCTCCTCTTGTTTTGCCGATTCTGATGTTATTCTTGTTTACTGCTCAACCCTTCAGATAGCAAGTTTAAGAGTTCTTGCTGCAATCCGAGTTGACAGTATTCCACTGTGATGACAGTGATTCAGGTCAGAAGCTGAAGGATAAGTTGGATCCATATCTCAAATCGATCCATCGCCTTAAGACGGTAATGTAACTTTCTTGTCGATTCCTGTTCTTTTATCTCTTTGGCATTCAATAGTTTGCTCCTTTTGGAAGACACTGATGCAATGCTCACAACTTTTTTGTGTCTTCAAAATGTGATGCATACTCTAGATTGTTTTTTTTTTTCTGGTCTTTAGGATGTGGAAGAAGATGGATTGAATGAGTTGAAGCAAAGGCAATCATTCAACTTCGTGATGCAGAAATCATCACTGCAACAAGAGGTACTCCTCTAGTTAGTTGCCATGGGTCTTCAGATCAAATTTCCACAGCATGTGAGAGTCCTCTTATAAACAAGAATGTAATTGTTTGGTGACATATTTTCCAATATGTTTATCTTATGAACAAGAAAGAGAAATAAATGCTTGTCATTATTGATTCTAAATACCTTTTCAAGAAGTAGATGTTTACATGGAAGTAGTATTGGTTGAAATGAACTCATTTCTCCATGCATGGATCAATCTTTTTTTTCCCTTTCTGGATGACTTCTAATAGTTTATTTCCTAATGTGCATAATGGTAACTAGTGAGTCAATTTATGAGGCTTTCTTCCTTTATATTTTCATCTCAACTTATTTTGTAAATGACATGTACTTGCTCTCGTTGTAGATTCAGCAGCTCGAGAATTGTCTCAAGGATCAATTTGCCGAGCGTCACGCCCTTGAAAAAGCATTGGGACGCATCAATTATAATACTGATTCAACAGCTGCTACTCGCATGCCCAAAGTAATTCCATAGTCTTAAGTTCTTTAGACTCACTCTTTCTCTCACTGATCAACTGTGTGCACTTTGCAGCAAAAATATAATTGCTATATATCACAAGATAATAAAATGCTAGTTATATAGAGACATACTACAGAAGCTAGATTCAAAATTCATGAAGTGTTGTTTGGATATTGACAACTTAAAGTGTTTAGAAAATTTTCTTAGATGGATGAATGTTTTGTCTTTTATCATAAGTAAATCATGCACTTGTAAGATGCCAAAATTTAGTAGTAACTGGACAATGTGACCTTTATTGTCAGCCCACGAAGGAACTCATAAGAGAGATTGCAATGTTAGAGCTAGATGTTATGTACTTGGAGCAATATTTGTTGTCCCTGTACCGGAGAGCCTTCGAACAAGTACAGAGCCCATCTCCTGCAATCAAGGATGCGAAAAGACAACTGCTCATATCTCAGTCCAAAAGATCTCAAGAAACTGTAATGCTTGATGCCTTGTCCAGAAAAGTTTCTACAGAGGTTCAATCATGTCTTCTTGAATTTCCTCAACAATCAGATAACAGTATGGTGAATGATGCTTACACTGTTCTGCATCAAGAGAAGCCTGGATGTCAAGTTCACCGGAGTCATTCATCACTAGTGTACCTTCCAGTTTGTTCAGCAAGGGTATCAGATTCAGCAACACAACCGCCTCAAATTCTGGAAAAATGTCATACAGAACCTTTGTACTTTCATGAGGTATGAAAAATCAATTTGTTACATGAACAATTTAAATATTTTTGCCTCGCATCTTCAAAACATTGTGTTAAAGTTTGGTAGTTATACTATTTTTTCTGGTATACAGCATGAAGGCAATTCAAGAACAGAGCTGCTAAGCCTTGCAGATCATCTTGGCACCACGATAGCTGATCACATTCCTGAGACACCAAACAGGTTATCTGAAGACATGATTAGTTGTATGGCTGGGATTTATTGCAAATTTGTTGATCACATTCCAAGCCATCAAGCTTTCTCATCTTCTCCTACACCATCCTCCTCGTCGATGAGCTCGTTCTCTCCCCGTTATATGAGACATCTATGGAGTCCTAGTTATAGAAGAGATTCTTCCTCAAGCACGCATTTGGTAAATCCTTTTCATATTGAAGAATTAAAAGAGATTGGCACACCTTATAATTCGACAATACAAGTCTCATCAATTTGCAAGGGAAATAGAAGATGTGGTAACATCGAGGACATGTTGCATAAATACAAGTGAGTCCATAACTGAATTTATCAGTTTGTGTTTTGGAAACAAAGACATCTTCTTTAACTCATCCATGCTTTTCATTTTTTCTTCGCAATAGAGAAGCTAAATGTAGAAATGAGTTATTATCCTTTAGATTTCCTTACTAATTGGTGATGAAATACTAGTTTCTCACTCTTTTGTATTGCCACTGATACTCAAAAAGTTATATATATATATACATATATGTATATATATATGGCAATAGCCCATAAACAATATATATATATATATATGGCAATAGCCCGTAAACAATTTTATATACAGGCTTTCAGGACAGTCTAGTTATTGATGTTTACTGTCATTGATACATATCCAGACTGAACATATCATTTTCAAAAAGTCCTGCAACATTTAGTGAGACAATTATTTCAATGCTGACATTTAAAATCGATGGTCTTTGTTTCAGATTGCTTGTCAATCGTCTAGTATCAGTTGATCCGAGAAAGATGAACATCGAAGAAAAACTTGCTTTCTGGATTAACATACACAATGCCATGATGATGCATGTAATTACAATCTTGTGCAGTTGTTCTATTTGTACCCCATTTTTGTCAATAAATTATATCTGCTCTGTGTGTTTCTGCAGGCACATATCGAACATGGAATTCCACAAAGTAATGTGAAGAGGACAAGTTTATTGTCAAAGGTGATATAATTGAACTTACTGGTGAACTCAAAGATTCAGAGAGTTCAGTATCTATTCTGATCGTGATGTTTGTATACCTCAGATTATGTATGATATAGGTGGTCGAACCATAAATGCATCTACAATACAAGGATCAATTCTCAGATTTCGCATGCATCCACCTGGGCAGGTGCCTTTTATGCTTAATTTAAGTGGAGTAGTACATTGAATTGATCATGTCATAGCATATTTACCTCTTTTACTCATAGATCCGACTACCTTGAGCGCAATGAAAACAAGTAGAGTAACGGAAATGGCTAATCGAGATGTAATGAAAGAAAAAAAAAAGAAATAGCTACTTGGGTGTAACCAAATCGTAATATAAATTTGTCTTCTGTGAACTAATACCTTTAGGTACTTCATTAATTGATTTTTTCTCAACATTGTTCTTTGATAATGCACAATGATCTTTAGTACATTTCTGCCGAACCTTGATTAGAAAATATTATGCACATTCCTTTTAAGTAATTTCAAATCCATCTTCTGCTCGGATGTGTTTTGACTTTTTCTTTTACCTGTAGTGGCTTCGAATATTACTCTCCCCAAGAGCGAAGATTAAAGATTGTAGTGAATGGGAAGGGTATGCAATCAAGCATCCTGAACCTTTACTACATTTTGCTCTGTGTTCAGGAAGTCATTCTGATCCTGCGGTAAGCATTAAAGAACATCGAGAATTCACTCTTGTCACAATGAAGAAATAAATCTCAACTTATCATGTTTATTCCACAAATATCATTCACAACTATCACTAAGTTATATTGGTTAGGAGAAAATTCAGCCTTCATGTGTTCTTCATCCTGCAAATATGAGAATTGTGTTTTTTTTCTTTTTCGCAAGCTCATTCGATATTTCAGAGTATCACTTGATTACAAAAGATGATGCATCAACCACTATATAATCTCAAGTTGAAGTTCTTGATTAAGCCAACTTGTAATCGGATTCGTCGCAAAACTTGAAGCCTACTTCATTATTTACATGCATACGTATTCTTCCTCTTCAGGTCCGGATCTATAATCCAAAGAGACTGTTACATCAGCTGGAAGCTGCAAAAGTTGAGTATATTCGCGCAAGGGTGAGCATTTGGAAGGAGCACAAGATTCTTCTACCTAAGATTGTAGAGTCCTTTGCCAAAGACTCCAAATTCTCACCACAGGATCTGCTCCACATGATCAAGAGCTGCCTGCCTCAGACTCTGGGGAGCCTTTTGGATCAATGCCAAGCAACTCGGCCAAGCAAGATTATTGAGTGGGTGCCTCATAACTCTAGTTTCAGGTACTTGTTGTCGAGTGAACTCTCAGGTCCTCACCAGATGAGGTAGCAACATCCCCCATGTACATACTAAGGAATGGAATGGACACTTGAGAAAAAAAAAAGAATATTTTGATCAGTTTTATGAATGCATCATTGAATACATGAAAGTGTATGGATCTTTGGATTTACTCCTCATCTTTTGTTGAGCAACATTTTCTTCTTGACATTGTTTACAAAAGAAAGCACATTGTCAGCAGTTGGCTAGTGTGACACTGCAAAACATGCACTATATTTCCCTTCAACTAGGGGTATAAGCCTGGCCTGTTGAAGAAATTATAAAGAAAGGCCAGGACAGAGGATTGCAGGCCAACAATGAGAAAGGGGATTGGCTTATTTTTTAAATGCAGAAAATATATTTGTTAGCTAATTAAGCCACTTTATTCATTTAAAAAAAACTATTTTACAATAAAAATACACACAATATAAGTATATGATTTACATAATAGTTAAAATGTAACTATTGATTATACAAGCCAATCTATTTTTTTCAGAATGCCTCATTAATTAATTACCATTTCTAAATAACTATGCACAATACAATACATCTTAGTTCATGAAGCCTCTTAAGTTTCTTTTTTTGTTTGATAGCTCACTTCTACAAAGAAATAGGAAATTGTAATAATAAGTTTTGATGTGCTGTCAAAAATTAATAGATAAGAATAAAATTGTGATTATCAGTTGCAAGCAAAAAAGAAAATAAAAATCAAAACTCAATATAAAATTTTAGGTCTTTTGAAATCTCTAAAAAATGTAGGATAGTTTTTAAATTAAAAAAAGACCATCCAAGAGCCGGACTCGATGACGACCTACGTTATTAATATTTAAAATATAGATTAGTTTTCTGTTACTTAATATATATCATTACTCAACTAATATACATATTATATAATATATAGACATGTTAGCAAAACTTATATAAGAAGCTATACTCTTAAATCATAACATGTTATATACATTATTATCAAATTATTGAATAAATATTACTCAATATTATCATTAATATATAAATTTAATAAAAACCTAGGGGTCCCAAAAAACTTTTTGAGAAAATTAAAGGCTTTAAAAAAAAAGAAAAAAAGTGGAGGTCACTTGCAAAACCATTCCAAAATTTTCAAGTATTTTTTAATTTTTAAATATCAGCCGAAGTGTAACATTCTCACTCCCAATTATCTCACTAATCTGATAATAATCATATAAAATCATGAGATCAAATCAAATAGCAAAAGTAGTAACTACAACAAGAGTGTATCCTTATGCATATATTCCTCTATTTCTTATTTGAAGTGTAAAAATAGGAATAAAGTTTCCTAAAAAGATTATTTTATTATTATACTCTCATAAATAAATAAATAAATCTTACTGCATCATCTGACTCGAAGGAAGAAGAGGCTCAGGTCAAGGCCCAAACTCCCCGTGCGATCGGCCAAGTGGTAGGACTCGCAGTCCGACGAGCCGACCACCCTCTCAAACGCGCCACGAAGGTACGCTAAACTCTCCCCGGCGGCGCCGTCACTCGCCATCGTCAGCTTCCCGATTCCGGCAGACACCGAGGCCAAGGCCTCCAACACGGCCGCCTCCCCCTCGGTCGGCGCCCTCCGGCCGGTGAACCCCGCCCTACTTGTCGACGTCGTCGGGGCGCCAGAGGAGGGTGCCGGAGACGACGTGCGGGCCGCGGCGGAGGAGTGGGAGCAGGGGGAAGAAGGGATTGCATGGGAGGACGACGACGTCGATGATCCAACGGAGGATCTTTCGCCACGTCTTCGTCGCCTGGAGATCTACGCCGTCCAGGCGTTCGTGCGGCTTCAGCACGCCGATCGTAGTGTTGACGCCGGGCATTGTACAAAGGAGGATTAATTTATTATGAAGATAAAGGTATGAAAAAAAATTACTTTTATGTGATTTGAGATTGAGATTGAATAATAACATATTAACGTGCATTCAGGAGAAAAAAATAACAACTTTTATTCTGTTTCTTAGATATTGATTAGTTTCGTTAGATTTGAATGAGTAATATCAATTATTAGGTTAATATTAATAATTACTCTAAAATTAATAGATTATTTGGTGCCTTTAAATTTATATTTTTTTGTTTAGAACTGATGAGATCTTTTATGTATTAATCCAAAATAGCTAATGTAGTGGCTTGCCAATCAATTAGTGTTGTATGCATGAAAAGTAAGATTTAATAAACTTATTATCGTCATGGCCCTATGGCCCTATCGTACAAAAACATACAGCTTGTAGGCTATATATTAGCTATATCTCGAGCCGTGTATAATAATAAAGCATTAATATAGTGCTAGCATTAAAGAGTCTTATTGTTTGATGAACATATTATTTATTTAATTTGTATGTAATTTAGAAAGCAAACACAAAAAAATAATTCTGATGGTAGATAAATATTAAACTTAACATCGTAATTTTTAATAGTAAATTTTATGTGATAAATTCATATGTATAAATGGAAATTGTATATGTAACACATTATCTGTAATAAATATATAATTGAGTTCAACTTTTTTAAATAAGAAATAATTACTAGTTCATCATTCATAAGTTCATACCATCATTCTTTATATTAAGTTATTTATTGAACAACTAATTTTCGTATACAATATATTTGAGAATAATTATTATTAACTACTCACACAAAAGATACACAATTACATTTGTCTATTTTTTAGCCTTTATGTAGAAGTAATATTGTCGATACAATGTTTTTCCCAACGAATTTACAATAGCATACTTAATATCTTTTTGAAAATATACTATAAGACTAAATACGAAAAGTTGAAAGTCAATACTTCTTTTATCCAATAAACAATGTTTAGGATAGGTCTAACAGAAAGTTTGCAACATTTTATCCGGTGAATAAAAAATTAGGGCAATATTTGCAATATTAATAAAAGTTGAGTTTTTTTGAGCAATTTTTTTTTGTTTTTCTCTCACTTTAACAATAACATGTATAGTAACCTTTACCCGTTTATCTTTATTTCTCTCTAACCTTTATGCATCTACCGCAATTTTAATCATTGTGCATCTGTAATCCTATAGCCGATTACAATCGATCTTTTGTTAACTAATGTATATTCTCTTCAATCAACATCAACAACATGTCGCCTAAAAAAGTAAATAAATAATATATTGCACGTGTGACTTTGCTTTCCCTTCCAATTCATGCATAATTGCAATTCTAACACTAATTGATATTGTTTATATGTTTTTGTCTCAAGACATTGAAGGTGTCTACAACATGAACTTCACACTTCTACATCCTATGTACCACAACTGAGCACTTCAAGTCAGAAAAAATAAATTTGCTGAAAATTTGGTAGAATTTTAACATCTCATCTTTTGTACAAACTAGATTATTCTAGGAGGAAGCTTCATAGTGGCATCAAGGGACACATGTTGAGGTATGAATAGGAATATTTAAGGAAGTAAAACTCTAGGTTTCATAGGAGTGTTTTTGGCTGATTGGGCAAGAAACACTTGGATAACACCAAAGAAGGGTGGCCGACGAGTCATAAAGCTAAAGGAATTTTGAGATTTGAACTTATGATTCTACCATGCGATTGATGCAATGTTAAACTTAATTAATGTTTTGTGTTTCTCAATTAACGTTAGTGGCTAGTTTCATCTTTTAGAGTTAGTCGATTGCTCAGGATATAACGGGAAGAATTTAGGTGAAAAAATTCTTTCTAACTTACATAACGAAAATATTTTGTTCCAATTGTTTCATATTATCCACCGTCAGAGTTGTTGGACATAATTCTTTAAAAAAAAGACTTAGTTCAACAATAGGCTTCCATATTTTGTTTGATAAGTTAGAAAACGCTACTGAAAGCAAAGTCTCCATAAATATATGACAATTATGGTTCTTCATCCCAAATAAACATAATTGATTCATGTCAACACATCTAGCCAAATTTGATGCATAATCATCTGACATTTTTAATTCTTGTACCCATTGGCAAATATTTTTATTCTTTTCTTTCGAAAAAATAAAATTAGCCTTTGGTTTCAGTACCTTACCATTGACAATGTAATAAGACTTAACTCTTCACGTCGACAATATTCTTTCAAATTCAATCTCGCTTTAATGTTATCCTTTGTCTTACCTATGATATCCATAACAATGATAAATATGTTATCAAATACATTTTTTTCAATATGCATAACATCTAATTATGACGTATCAAATTGTCTTTCCAATATGAAAATTCTCAAAATATGCTTTGTTTAGTCCAATTATGAGTAACGCCATATTCCTGACATTTTACTTATGAATTTTCATGAACTTTACAAATACAATTGACAACATCACTGATATCATGTCCACTCAATCTTCGTATCGGTCAATCTTGAATAATCTTATTTTTTCTAAATACATTCTTGTTCCTTTGAAATGGGTGATCAAGCGACAAAAAATGACGATGTCAATCAAACCATGAATTTTTACCTCTGTTCTTTAAAGTGAATGTCTTAGAATGATTCATACAATATGGACAAGCTAACTTTCCTGCGGTCATCCATCCTGATAACATTTCATATGCAGGAAAATTATTAATTATCCACATGAGTGCTGCTTTCATGATAAAATTTTATTTACTCGACACATCATATGTTAGCACATCATTCCATAATTTCTTTAGCTCATGTCATTTCATTTGTGACGCTGACCCAATTAAGGAATATAATCTTTTCAATCTTGGAATTAGAGGTAGGTAATGCATCCTTTTGTTTGAAACTTCTTTGTTAGATCTATTGTTGACATTGGATGATTTAAATTTTTTTGCACTATAAAATTTGCACTCTCTCAAAACACTATCACTACCATAATATAGCATGCATCCATTGAGATAACAATCAATCTTCTTTGATTGTAGGCCAAGTTTAGAAACAAGTCTTCTTGTTTGATAATAATTCGATGAAATTTGTGCATCACTTGGTGTTACCTCTTGCAAAATTTGCATAAATGCATCAAAATATGCATGTGATATATTATGATATGATTTGAGACTTAACATTCTCATGTCTAATGATAATTCATAATGTGTTTCACAACCTTACCACAAAGACTTACTTGATACATTTAGTAACTCATAAAATTTTTCTGCTTCTGAATTATGTGTCTCTTCTTCACAGTCATTATGATATCTAACATCATCATATTCTATTGTAACAACATCATAAATCAAATTTTTATATCTCTGAACCACATCATATTCTTCTCTTAAAATATGATCATTATTATTATTGTCGATAATTGGTTCTTCTTTTTCTCCAAATTTAGTCCAATACCGATAATTCGGTTTAAAACCTTTTATATACAAATGAAGTTTAACAACTTCGATCGTCTGAAATTTCGTGCTACAACATTTTAGACATGGACATCTAATTATTCATTCATGTAAGTACTGAGACGACTAATAAACAAAGTTAATAAAATATTCAAGTCCATTTAAAAATTCTACAGTAAGCCCTCTACGACCAGGATTAGTCCTATTGTACATCAAACGACGATTTTCAGGAGGAAACATTTTTCTGCAATATGTTTAATATATAATTTTAAACTATCAACTTTCACAATGAAGATAATGCAATATATAAAATTTCTAATTAGACATTAATTAAGCCAATAAAAATTAAAAAGGTAAAAGGGTTAAATTTGTATATCGTACTCTTTGGATGATATCAAATACGTTGTAGATCCACAAGAATTCCTGAAAATGTTGGAATATAACATCAATATATAAATTTTTTGAAAGCAACGAGTAAATAAATCAATTACAACGAGTTAAAATTTATGTTAAAACAAGTGGCATCCAAACATCCTTACTTTCTAATGCACATTAAACACATGGGTTCTGTTCTTGGACATTAAACACAACTGAACATATATATATATATATATATATATATATATATATATATAGGCAAACAA